>WNWK01016731.1:0-44172 GCA_009830355.1 Cherax destructor
CCACCTCCTCCATCACCTACACCACCTCCTCCATCACCTGCACCACCTCCTCCAACACCTGCACCACCTCCTCCATCACCTACACCACCTCCTCCATCACCTACACCACCTCCTCCATCACCTGCACCACCTCCTCCATCACCACCACCTCCTCCATCACCTACACCACCTCCTCCATCACCTGCACCACCTCCTCCATCACCTGCACCACCTCCTCCATCACCTACACCACCTCCTCCATCACCTGCACCACCTCCTCCATTACCTGCACCACCTCCTCCATCACCTACACCACCTCCTCCATCACCTGCACCACCTCCTCCATCACCTACACCACCTCCTCCATCACCTACACCACCTCCTCCATCACCTACACCACCTCCTCCATCACCTACACCACCTCCTCCATCACCTGCACCACCTCCTCCATCACCTGCACCACCTCCTCCATCACCTACACCACCTCCTCCATCACCTACACCACCTCCTCCATCACCTCACACCACCTCCTCCATCACCTCACCACCTGCCTCCATCACTTCCCACCACCTCCTCCATCACATACACCACCTCCACCATCACCTGCACCACCTCCTCCATCACCTCAACCACCACCTCCTCCATCACCTCCACCACCTCCTCCATCACCTCCACCACCTCCTCCATCACCTCCACCACCACCTCCACCATCACCTGTACCACCTCCACCATCACCTGTACCACCTCCTCCATCACCTCAACCACCACCTCCTTCATCACCTGCACCACCTCCTCCATCACCTACACCACCTCCACCATCATCTACACCATCACCTCCTCCATCACCTGCACCACCTGCTCCATCACTTCCTCCACCACCACCTCCACCACCACATCCTCCAGTGATGGTATCACCCTTGTGTTTCCCTGAAGAATGGCACCTTTCTTCTGGCACCTGTGGTTGGCACCTTTGAACCAGTCACAGGAATACCCACTGGAGATCGTCAGGCACCGATGGCCATGGGCCGTGGGTATGCAAATATATATCTCACAGATAGTGTTTAAATTATATATATATATATATATATATATATATATATATATATATATATATATATATATATATATATATATAGAGAGAGAGAGAGAGAGAGAGAGGTGCTGTGTCTGGTATTCAGTTCCACAATAATGATAGAAGGTAGTCATACCACAGTCCATGATAGAAGGTAGTCAGTACTACAGTCATGATAGAAGGTAGTCAGTACCACAGTCATGATAGAAGGTAGTCAGTACTACAGTCATGATAGAAGGTAGTCAGTACCACAGTCATGATAGAAGGTATCAGTACCACAGTCATGATACAAGGTAGTCAGTACCTACAGTCATGATAAAAGGTAGTCAGTACCACAGTCATGATAGAAGGTAGTCAGTACCACAGTCATGATAGAAGATAGTCAGTACCACAGTCATGATAGACGGTAGTCAGTACCACAGTCATGATAGAAGGTAGTCAGTACCACAGTCATGACAGAAGGTAGTCAGTACCACAGTCATGATAGAAGGTAATCAGTACCAAGTCATGATGAAGGTAGTCAATACCACAGTCATGATAGAAGGTAGTCAGTACCACAGTCATGATAGAAGGTAGTCAGTACCACAGTATGATAGAAGGTAGTATACTAGTCATGATAGATGGTAGTCAGTACCACAGTCATGATAGAAGGTAGTCAGTACCACAGTCATGATAGAAGGTAGTCAGTACCACAGTCATGATAGAAGGTGTCAGTACCACAGTCATGATAGAAGGCAGTCAGTACCACAGTCATGATAGAAGGTAATCAGTACCACAGTCATGATAGAAGGTAGTCAGTACCACAGTCATGACAGAAGGTAGTCAGTACCACAGTCATGATAGAAGGTAGTCAGTACCACAGTCATGATAGAAGGTAGTCAGTACCACAGTCATGATAGAAGGTAGTCAGTACCACAGTCATGATAGAAGGTAGTCAGTACCACAGTCATGATAGAAGGTAGTCAGTACCACAGTCATGACAGAAGGTAGTCAGTACCACAGTCATGATAGAAGGTAATCAGTACCACAGTCATGATAGAAGGTAGTCAATACCACAGTCATGATAGAAGGTAGTCAGTACCACAGTCATGATAGAAGGTAGTCAGTACCACAGTCATGATAGAAGGTAGTCAGTACTAGTCATGATAGATGGTAGTCAGTACCACAGTCATGATAGAAGGTAGTCAGTACCACAGTCATGATAGAAGGTAGTCAGTACCACAGTCATGATAGAAGGTAGTCAGTACCACAGTCATGATAGAAGGCAGTCAGTACCACAGTCATGATAGAAGGTAATCAGTACCACAGTCATGATAGAAGGTAGTCAGTACCACAGTCATGACAGAAGGTAGTCAGTACCACAGTCATGATAGAAGGTAGTCAGTACCACAGTCATGATAGAAGGTAGTCAGTACCACAGTCATGATAGAAGGTAGTCAGTACCACAGTCATGATAGAAGGTAGTCAGTACCACAGTCATGATAGAAGGTAGTCAGTACCAGTCATGATAGAAGGTAGTCAGTACCTCACTCATGATAGAAGGTAGTCAGTACCTCAGTCATGATAGAAGGTAGTCAGTACCACAGTCATGATAGAAGGTAGTCAGTACCACAGTCATGATAGAAGGTAGTAAGTACCACAGTCATGATAGAAGGTAGTCAGTACCTCAGTAGGGTGATACTACTCAGTGTGACACTGTTGATAACACCTGCATCCATCTCTCTGTCCTACATTATCCTGGTCTATCCATGTTGAGAAATTTCTCCACCCTGGGGACTGAGCCCCTTTTGCGTATGTTCCTACACTGGCAGTGCAGGTGTGGACTAAAGGGGAAGGGGTGTCGGCCCCGTTCAAGGCAGGAGAACATATACAGAGATCGTTTACGGCGCACATAGAGCCAGTAGAGCATTTAAATTACTGGGATCGCCTTAAAATCTTGAACATGTACTCATTGGAGCAGAGGAGAGATACATGATAATATATACCTGGAAAGTACTCGAGGGCCTGGTCCCAAATCTGCACACTGCCATAACAACATACTGGAGTGAGAGATATGGGAGGAAGTGCAAAATAAGCCCAGTGAGAAGCGGTGGGCACAGTAAAGGAGCACTGTATCAACATTCATGGCCCCATATTCAACATCTTACCAGAAAATATCAGAAACACTGCTAGAATAAGTGTAAAAGTCTTTGAAAATTGGACACGTATCTTCACCAGGTGCCAGATCAACCAAGCTGTGATGGATATGTAGGGCAGCAAACCACCAATAGCAACAGCCTGGTAGATCAGGCAAGCACCGGACAAGCCTGGCCCATGACCAGGCTCAGAGAGGTCACATCCTCTCCCTTGGCAGAGATGAAGTTAGATCATGTGTTGCAACGCAGCATCACTGAGCCATAATATAACACCCATATATGTTAACATGTGTTCCTTACCATGCAAATTAGACTGAGTACAAAAAATTCACATATGATCCTTGCAGCTGACTCCTGCAATATAAATCCTATGTTTGAGGAAGGCTCTATCCCTAAGATCAGCTAAAAGTGCATTTTAATGGCGTCTAGGCTGATAATATAGCTAGTGACATTGTACTGCACAACCAGCACCTGGGCTTCAAGGAATCCACAATCTGATTAAGTTACCTCATCTTCGCTGACATCTACGCCTGTAGCTGTCAGCGGAAACTGATTGTAGAGGTGCTGGGGGTCCAAGAGCTAGAATGAGAATGCTATGTATGGCTGTATCTGTGTGAACTTCGTGAAAGTCAAGTCATACACTGACAATCTTCAGGAAGAACCATGGAAGAGATTACACAAATACGTAAGTGTCCTATGTACACAAGTGCCAAAAAGTCTTCCTGCAGTAAACAATAATATATTTCTACAAGTACAATGTATACATGCCTAGCTGACATCAATGACATATTACTACAGAAAGCCACTTGGTATGCAGAGCATTTCGAGTAAATTAGGTCAATTTTGTCCCAAGATGCAACCCACACAAACCAACTAACACCCCTGTACCCATTTTATACTGATGGGTGAACATGGACAGCAGGTGTCTTATGGAAACACGTCCTAATGTTTTCCAGCTGTATCAGGGATTCGAACTCTGGATCTCAGCGAGTGAGTGAGAGTACCATTGCAGAACATTGTATTCACTATGTTGCTTATCTGCATATGAACGAACATTAAGGAGAACTAAGGCAAAGATTTATTTCTATTATGACATCAGCCATTTCCCACCAATGCAGGGTAACCCAAAAAAGAAGAAACACTTTCGTCATTCAGTCCATCACTGTCTTGCCAGAGGCGTGCCTACACTACAGTTATAAAACTGCAACATTAACATCCCTCCTTCAGAGTGCAGGCACTGTACTTCCCACCTCTAGGACTCAAGTCTAGCCTGCCAGTTTCCCTGAATCCCTTTGTATATGTTACCTTGCTCTCACTCCAACAGCACGTCAAGTCATAAAAAACATTTGTCTCCACTCGCTCCTAACAAATCCATGCACACTTGCTGGAAGCCCCTTGCACACAAAACCTCCTTTATCCCCGCCCTCCAATCTATCCTAGGACGACCCCTACCCTGCCTTCCTTCCACTACAGATTTATACATTCTCCAAGTCATTCTATTTCGTTCCATTATCTCTAAATGACTAAACCCCTCCTCAGCCCTCTGAATAATACTTTTAGTAATCCCAAACCTCCTCCTAAACTTCAAACTACTGGATTCTCTGCATAATATTCACACCACACATTGCCCTCAGACATGACATCTCCACTGCCTCCAGCCTTCTCCTTGTTGCAACATTCACCACCTATGTTTTTCACCCATATAAGTGTGTTGGTATAATTATACTCTCATACATTCCCTCTTGCTTTCATGGATAAAGTTCTTTGTCTCCACAGACTCCTCAGTGCACCACTCACCTTTTTCCCCTCATCAATTCTATTATTCACCTCATCTTTCATAGACCCATCTGCTGACACATCCACTCCCAAATACCTGAATACATTCACTTCCTTCATACTCCCTTCCTATAATTTGATATACAGTCTTTCATTACCTAAATTTTATCCTCATCACCTTACTCTTTCATATATTCACTTTTAATTTCCTTCTTTTACATACCCTTCCAAATTTGTCCACCAACCTCTGCAACTTCTCTTCAGAATCCCCCAAAAGCACAGTGTCATCAGCAAAGAGCAACTGTGACAACTCCCACATTGTGTTAAATTCTTGATTTTTAACACCACACCTCTTGCCAACACCCGAGCATTCACTTCTCTTACAACTCCATCTATAAATATATTGAATAACCACGGTGACATCACACATCCTTGTCTAAGGCCTACTTTTACTGTGAAATAATCTCCTTCTCTCCTACATACTCTAACCTGAGCCTCACTATCCTCGTAAAAATTCTTCACTGCTTTCAGTAACCTACCTCCTATTCCATACACCTGCAACATCTGCCACATTGCTCCCCTATCCACCCTGTCATATGTCTTTTCCAAATCCATAAATGCCACAAAAACCTCTTTACCTTTATGTAAATACTGTTCACCTATATGTTTCACTGTAAACACTTGGTCTACACACTCCCTACCCTTTCCTAAAACCTCCTTGTTCATCTGCTATCCTACTCTCCATCTTACTCTTAATTCTTTCAATAATAACTCTACCATACACTTTACCAGGTATACTCAACAGACTTATTCCCCTATCCTTTTTACACTCTTTTGTCCCCTTTGTCTTTATACAAAAGAGTTATGTCAGTCCCTAGGTACCTTACCCTCTTCCATACATTTATTAAATAATAGCCCTAACCATTCCAAAACTATATCCCCACCTGCTTTTAACATTTCTATCTTTATCCCATCAATCCCAGCTGCCTTACCTCCTTTCATTCTGTCCACTGCCTCAAGCACTTCCCCCACACTCACAACTGGTTCTTCCTCACTCCTATTGCACGAAATCACAGCTTCCCTATCTTCATCAACATTTAACAATTCCTCAAAATATTCCCTCCATCTTCCCAAATCCATTTGTTTGTTAGGCTTTCTCAACTTATTAATCTCTTAAAACAAATTGGCAGCATCTCACCCACTCATTTACTCTCTTTTTACATTCTTTAACCTCTCTTTCTCTCCATATACTCCTCCCTCCTTGCATCACTTCTACTTTGTAAAAACCTCTCATATGCTAACTTTTTCTCTCTTACTACTCTCTTTACCTCATCATTCCACCAACCGCTCTTCTTCCCTCCCGCACCCACTTTCCTGTAACACTAACACTACATTCTAAATCTACCCCATACATCTTCAACCCCAGTGAATACTCTCACTAGCCCATCTATCCTCCAATAATTGTTTATATCTCACCCTAACTGCCTCTTCCTTTAGTTTATAAACCTTCATCTCTTACTGTTTCCATTTTCCTTGTATCCCATCTACCTTTTACTCTCACTGTAGCTACAACTAAAAAATTATCTGGTATATCTGTGGCCCCTCTATAAACATGTACATCCTGAAGTCTACCCAACAGTCTTTTATCTACCAGTACATAGTCCAGTAAACTACTGTCATCACGCCCTATATCATGTATACTAATCTTTTTTTCTTAAAATATGTATTACTATTGCGATTCCCGGACAGGCCCCCATTTGTTACAAAATGACACGATATCTATTAGTAATAGACATCTCCAGTGAACACTAGAAAAGATAGCCCTTCTAGCATCCAGCCTGTTACTGGGCTTTTGCAACAAAGTCAGTATCCTGGTCCATTTATCCAACATTTTCAATAGTCCTCATGAGGATTACAACTGATAGGGTACTAACAAAGCATAAAATTTAATATGTTTATTAACAAAGTTAGTGTCTAGGGTTTCAAAGTAAATAAATGTACATATGATTAGGATGTTCATTAAGTTATGAATTAGGAGGTTAATTAGGAGGTTAGCTCCTACACTGCTCTCATATACAATAAGACTGTGCTGAGGGCACATATACCCAAATGACTCTGAAGTACCATCAGGTACAATGTCAGTAATTACAATAATACAGATATATGCAAATAAGAATATATGTGTGTATGAGTGTGCTCCCGGTAACTCTAAGACTCGACTCAACCAGTGTCCGACTGAACAACTTCTCATAAGCTAGCTTCTCTCACAAACTGACAATCAGAACAGCTTGATTGACCAGTAAAATGACCAATTCGCAGAACAGCAATATAACAAGCAACAGCAACACAGCATCAGGAACCAGGAGATAGAAAATTGACCCTAACTGTGGACCATCAATAGATCCTCCAAAATAGTCGCAAAACTCCCTTACTACTGAATCTAAGTTCAGCATAAACAATTCCAGACTGTGATGGTGCACAGATGCCTTATTGAATTAGGTCAGGAGCTGTAGCTAGAGACCTGAGTTATCGCAGAGTGTCAGTGTGACACACAACCCAGAAAAACGTCGAAAATCACTGTCTAGTCTATCCTCTGTGAACAGAGTTACACAGAGTCCTGAGAAGTATGTTTCGTCTCACCACCGAATACGTACTCTACCCAAACAGAGTCTAAATGGTGAGAAAACAAGTAGAGATAGGAGCGAGGTGTTGACTCAACGATGTCCAGCTGCGTAGTGCTCTCGAGGAAGGAGAAGCAGCCACCCACCTCAGGTGGAATCACGTGACTGCCTCCCAGCAACTAGACGCCGGCAACATAACAAGCGAAATGTCATAATCGGTAGTTTGCCAACTCCAAGGCAGCTACTACAAACATGAACACAATATATAATGTTACATCCTACCTATTACAATAACTAACTCAAATAATAATATAAAGCAAGATATTAACGATTTAGCTATTATCGAGAATATCAGCAATATAAAATTATAGAAAATGGAAATATACATAAAATATATCATAAACATGTATATACATTGGGGCCCATTCTTGGGTCGCAATAATTACTTATAACCAAACACCTTTCTATACAAAGTTCACAGCCACCATTATCATTTACACCTGGCACCCAGACTTACCTGCCACACCCTTCTAACCTTCCCACTTTAGCATTTAGGTCCCCTACCACAGTTACTCTCTCACTTGGTTCAAAAGTTCCTACACACTCGCTTAACATCTCCCAAAATCTCTCTCTCTCCTCTACACTCCTCTTTTCTGCAGATCCATACACACTTATTTTAACCCACTTTTCGCATCCGACTCTTATTTTAATCCACACAATCCTCGAATTTACACAAATTCCCACTTCTCCTTCCATAACTAATCCTCCAACATTATTGCCAATAATTACTTAGCTCTAACTCTCTCAGATACTCCTGATTTAAGCCCATTTATTTCTCCCCACTGAAACTCACCTACCCCCTTCACCTTTGTTTCACTTAGAGCTATGACATCCAGCTTCTTTTCATTCATGACTTTGCAATCCTCTCTCATCCGCACTACATCCACACACATCCAAACATCCCGTCCTAAACAAGTTGATGGTTAAGCCAGGCCACGTTCAACAGGGCCAGTAACCAGAGAAGGCGTCCAAAGCCATGTCTTCAATCAAGCCACTGGCTTGCCCTACAATAAGCCAAGTCTATTCCCTCCAACACCAGCCTAATGCAACATAGGTGCCTAGGTGTTAGGTGCTAGGCATTAGACCTAACCATTGCAGCCAACAGGGGGCGGATCATCGCCCAAACACAGGTGAATGATGCGTTCTTGCCTAGCATAACCTGCTAGGTGGTCTCACCTAGCATAACCTGCTAGGTGGTCTCACCTAGCATAACCTGCTAGGTGGTCTCACCTAGCATAACCTGCTAGGTGGTCTCACCTAGCATAACCTGCTAGGTGGTCTCACCTAGCATAACCTGCTAGGTGGTCTCACTTAGCATAACTTGCTAGGTTATGATAGGTGAGAATGATGACCACATCTCTAGGTTATAGCAAACCTGCAGGTGACAGTAACCTAAGTGTATAGCAAACCAGTGGAGGACTAAGGTGGTACCAGATAACCTAGTGGACTAGTACCAGTGGGACTACCAGAACCAGTGGTGGACTAAGATAGACCAGGTGGAACTAAGATAGACCAGTGGAACTAAGACCAGTGGACTAAGATAGACCAGTGGGGACTAAGATAACCAGTGGGGACTAAGATTCCAGTGGGAACTAAGATAGACCAGTGGGAACTAAGACCAGTGGGACTAAGATAGACCAGTGGGAACTAAGATAGACCAGTGGGACTAAGATAGACCAGTGGGAACTAAGATAGACCAGTGGGGACTAAGATAGACCAGTGGGAACTAAGATAGACCAGTGAGGACTAAGATAGACCAGTGGGAACTAAGATAGACCAGTGGGAACTAAGATAGACCAGTGAGGACTAAGATAGACCAGTGCGACCTATGATAGACCAGTGAGGACTAATATAGACCAGTGAGAACTAAGATAGACCAGCGGGAACTAAGATAGACCAGAGGGAACTAAGATAGACCAGTGGGAACTAAGATAGACCATTGAGAACAAAGATAGACCAGTGAGGACTAATATAGACCAGTGAGAACTAAGATAGACCAGTGAGGACTAAGGTAGACCAGTGGGAACTATGATAGACCAGTGAGAACTAAGATAGACCAGTGGGAACTAAGATAGACCAGCGGAAACTAAGATAACCAGTGGGAACTAAGATAGACCAGTGGGAACTAAGACCAGTGGGAACTAAGATAGACCAGATGGGAACTAAGATAGACCAGTAGGAACTAAATAGACCACGGGAACTAAGATAGACCAGTGAGACTAAGACCAGTGGGGACTAAGATAGACCAGTGGGAACTAAGACCAGTGGAGACTAAGGTAGACCAGTGGGAACTAAGATAGACCAGTGGGGACTAAGATAAACCAGTGGGGACTAAGATAGACCAGTGAAGACTAAGACCAGTGGGGACTAAGATAGACCAGTGGGGACTAAGATAGACCAGTGGGAACTAAGACCAGTGGGGACTAAGATAGACCAGTGGGAACTAAGACCAGTGGGGACTAAGATAGACCAGTGGGGACTAAGACCAGTGGGAACTAAGATAGACCAGTGGGAACTAAGATAGACCAGTGGGGACTAAGATAGACCAGTGGGGACTAAGATAGACCAGTGGGAACTAAGATAGACCAGTGGGACTAAGATAGACCAGTGGAACTAAGATAGACCAGTGGGAACTAAGACCAGTGGGAACTAAGATAGACCAGTGGGAACTAAGATAGACCAGTGGGAACTAAGACCAGTGGAACTAAGATAGACCAGTGGAACTAAGATAGACCAGTGCGAACTAAGATAGACCAGTGCGAACTAAGATAGACCAGTGCGAACTAAGATAGACCAGTGCGAACTAAGATAGACCTGTGGGAAGTAAGATAGACCAGTGGGGACTAAGACCAGCGGGAACTAAGATAGACCAGTAGGAAGTAAGATAGACCAGTGAGGACTAAGACCAGCGGGAACTAAGATAGACCAGTATAAACTAAGATAGACCAGTAGGAACTAAGATAGACCACTGGGGACTAAGAAAACCAGTGGGAACTAAGACCAGTGGGGACTAAGATAGACTAGTGGGAACTAAGACCAGTGGAGACTAAGATAGACCAGTGGGAACTAAGATAGACCGGTGGGGACTAAGATAAACCAGTGGGGACTAAGATAGACCAGTGAAGACTAAGACCAGTGGGGACTAAGATAGACCAGTGGGGACTAAGATAGACCAGTGGGAACTAAGAATGGTGGGAACTAAGTTAGACCAGTGGGAACTAAGACCAGCGGGAACTAAGATAGACCAGTAGGAACTAAGATAGACCAGTGGGAACTAAAACCAGTAAAAACTAAGATAGACCAGTGCGAACTAAGCTAGACCAGTGCGAACTAAGATAGACCAGTGCGAACTAAGATAGACCAGTGCGAACTAAGATAGACCTGTGGGAACTAAGATAGACCAGTGGGGACTAAGACCAGCGAACTAAGATAACAAGTAGGAAGTAAGATAGAACAGTGAGGACTAAGACCAGCGGGAACTAAGATAGCCAGATAAACTGGATAGACCAGGTGGAACTAGATAGACCAGGGGACTAGAAGCCAGTGGAAACTAAGACCAGTGGGAGACTAGAGATAGACTAGTGGGAACTAAGACCAGTGGAGACTAAGATAGACCAGTGGTAACTAAGATAGACCGGTGGGGACTAAGATCAGTGGGGTCTCAGAGATGTGACCATCTCCCAGATGTCTCTCAGAGATGTGTCCATCTCCCAGATGTCTCTGAGAGATGTTTTCATCTCCCAGATGTCTCTGAGAGATGTGTCCATCTCCCAGATGTCTCTCAGAGATGTGTCCATCTCCCAGATGTCTCTTAGGGTGTTGGGATTAACAAGGAGCAGGAGGAAGAGATAAAGTTGAGAGATGAGAGAGATGACGATAGCCAGAGAGACTAGGAAAAGGCTAAGAGATAGAGGGATATACTAAAGCCACAGATGAAGATATAAGCAAAAGTAGAGAGATAATAGGCTTTTCAAAAGATTGACGGCATCAGACAGCCTTAGAGACTGTCTTACGTAGAGACAGGTACAGGTGGAGACAGACAGGTGGAAACAGGTGGAGACAGACAGGCGTAGACATTAAAACACATGTAAAGATAAAATAGGATATATAAGAGACTGACAGCGTCAGACAGCCTTACAGACTGTCTTACGAAGAGACGGATAGACAGGTGGAGATAGACAGACAGGCGGAGATAGACAGCTGTCACACAAAAGGCTATAAGTCAGCTGAGAGCACAGTTTTGAGCAGTAGGAGTGACTAGCCATGGTGGAGATAAGATCAGCCAGCAGTGGTGAGGTATAAAAGCCAGGATCATTATGGTGGCTGGATGCTGCACAAACCTCCCTCATCTGCCAGTGATGCTGGGTCCTGATACCTGCCACTACCAGCCTCCCTCATCTGCCAGTGATGCTGGGTCCTGATACCTGCCACTACCAGCCTCCCTCATCTGCCAGTGATGCTGGGTCCTGATACCTGCCACTACCAGTACTACCACCACTACCAGCCTCCCTCATCTGCCAGTGATGCTGGGTCCTGATACCTGCCACTACCAGCCTCCCTCATCTGCCAGTGATGCTGGCGATCTCCTCCAGCCTCTATCTGCCAGTGATGCTGGGTCCGTACCTGCCACTACCAGCCTCCCTCATCTGCCAGTGATGCTGGGTCCTGATACCTGCCACTACCAGCCTCCCTCATCTGCCAGTGATGCTGGGTCCTGATACCTGCCACTACCAGCCTCCCTCATCTGCCATTGATGCTGGGTCCTGATACCTGCCACTACCAGCCTACCTCATCTGCCAGTGATGCTGGGTCCTGATACCTGCCACTACCATCCTCCCTCATCTGCCAGTGATGCTGGGTCCTGATACCTGCCACTACCAGCCTCCCTCATCTGCCAGTGATGCTGGGTCCTGATACCTGCCACTACCAGCCTCCCTCATTTGCCAGTGATGCTGGGTCCTGATACCTGCCACTACCAGTACTACCACCACTATCAGTACTACCACCACTACCAGTACTACCACCACTACCAGCCTCCCTCATCTGCCAGTGATGCTGGGTCCTGATACCTGCCACTACCAGTACTACCACCACTATCAGTACTACCACCACTATCAGTACTACCACCACTATCAGTACTACCACCACTATCAGTACTACCACCACTACCAGTACTACCACCACTCCATCCTCCTCATCTCAGTGATGCTGGGTCTGATACCTGCCACTACCAGCCTCCCTCATCTGCCAGTGATGCTGGGTCCTGATACCTGCCACTACCAGCCTCCCTCATCTACCAGTGATGCTGGGTCCTGATACCTGCCACTACCAGCCTCCCTCATCTGCCAGTGATGCTGGGTCCTGATACCTGCCACTACCAGTACTACCACCACTATCAGTACTACCACCACTACCAGTACTACCACCACTTCCAGCCTCCCTCATCTGCCAGTGATGCTGGGTCCTGATACCTGCCACTACCAGGACTACCACCACTACCAGTACTACCTCCACTACCAGCCTCCCTCATCTGCCAATGATACTGGGTCCTGATACCTGCCACTACCAGTACTACCACCACTACCAGTACTACCTCCACTACCAGCCTCCCTCATCTGCCAGTGATGCTGGGTCCTGATACCTGCCACTACCAGTACTACCACCACTACCAGTATTGCCTACCATCCACTACCAGCCTCCCTCATCTGCCAGTTATGCTGGGTCCTGATACGCCACTACCAGTACTACCACCACTACCAGTACTACCACTACCAGTACTACCACCACTACCAGTACTAACCACTATCACTACTCCCTACCAGCCTCCCTCATCTGCCAGTGATGCTGGGTCCTGATACCTACCACTACCAGTACTACCACCACTACCAGCCTCCCTCATCTGCCAGTTATGCTGGGTCCTGATACTGCCACTACCAGTACTACCACCACTACCAGTACTACCACCACTACCAGTACTACCTCCACTACCAGCCTCCCTCATCTGCCAGTGATGCTGGGTCCTGATACCTACCACTACCAGTACTACCACCACTACCAGCCTCCCTCATCTGCCAGTTATGCTGGGTCCTGATACTTGCCACTACCAGTACTACCACCACTACCAGTACTACCACCACTACCAGTACTACCTCCACTACCAGCCTCCCTCATCTGCCAGTGATGCTGGGTCCTGATACCTGCCACTACCAGTACTACCACCACTACCAGTACTACCACCACTACCAGCCTCCCTCATCTGCCACTGTGTACCACAGTACCCTAGCGTATCACTGTACCATAGTACCACAGTGTAGAACAGTACCATAGTGTACACCTGTACCATACTGTACCACTGCACTGCAGTGCACAACTGTACCATAGTGTACCACAGTGTACCATTGCAACAGTGTACCACTGTACCATAGTGTACCACTACACAGTGTACCACTATACTATAGTGTACCACTGCACCATAGTGTACCACTGCACCATTGTACCACTGTACCATAGTGTACCACTGTACCACAGTGTACCACTACACCATAGTTTACCACAGTGTACCACAACACCATAGTGTACCACTTCACCACAGTTTATCACTGTACCATAGTGTACCACTGCACAGTGTACCACTGTACCATAGTGTACCACTGCACCATAGTGTACCACTTTACAATAATGTACCACTGCACCACAGTGAACCACTGTTCCATATTGTACCATTGCACTATAGTGTACCACTGCACCATAGTGTACTACTGTACTATAGTGTGCCACTGTACCATAGTATACTACTGTACTATAGTGTGCCACTGTACCATAGTGTACCATAGTGCACCACTGTACAATAGTGTACCACAGTCTGCTACTCACAGTATTGGCTCCAGAAGTACTACTGTACTATAGCATGGTACATTGTACCCTGGTATAGTGTACCGTGCCCACGGTACCTACCTGGAATACAGAAAATATATAATTAATAAAATAATAATAATAATAATAATAATAATAATAATAATAATATCACTGTCCACAGTGACTGTCACTGTCCACATGGACTGTCACTGTCCACAGTGACTGTCACTGTCCACAGGGACTGTCACTGTCCACAGATGTACTTCATAGGGACTGTCCACACTGTCACTTCCACAGGACTGTCACCGCACAACACACCCACAGTGACTGTCACTGTCACCATCACCACAGTGGGACTGTCCTGCCACCATCCCACCCACAGTGACTGACACTGCCACCATCACCACCCACAGTGACTGTCACTGCCACCATCATCACCCACAGTGACTGTCACTGCCACCATCACCACCCACAGTGACTGTCACTGCCACCATCACCACCCAGTGACTGTCACTGCCACCATCACCACCCACAGTGACTGTCACTGCCACCATCACCACCCACAGTGACTGTCACTGCCACCATCACCACCCACAGTGACTGTCACTGCCACCATCACCCACAGTGACTGTCACTGCCACCATCACCACCCACAGTGACTGTCACTGCCACCATCACCACCCAGTGACTGTCACTGCCACCATCCCACCACAGTGACTGTCACTGCCACCATCCCACCCACGTGACTGTCACTCCACATCACCACCCACAGTGACTGTCACTGCCACCATCACCACCACAGTGACTGTCACTGCCACCACCCACATCCCCGTGTGTACTATCCCATCACCACAGTGACTGTCACTGCCACCATCACCACCCACAGTGACTGTCACTGCCAACATCACCACCCACAGTGACTGTCACTGCCCCCTATCACTGCCCCGACAGTGACTGGCACCTGAATCCTCAGATATCATTTCAATATCCGTATAAATCCAGACCTGGAAAAAATTCACTGCCACTTTCTCTCATTTTGAGAACTTCCCGGCAGTGCCCGAGCCTACCCAGGCCTATAACCCCGCTTTCCATAGACCTACAACCCCCATTAACCCCTTACAACCCCCCAAAAAAAAACATAAAAACAGAAATAGCCATTTTGGGGCCTGGAAGAGGCCGTGGTAGGCCTATAAATGGGTGAAACAGGGCGAAATGTTTTGGGAAATTCAATTTAGGCTTCGCTCGGAGCGGTCAGCTGAGAATATACTTTGTGATTCAATTCTCTTATCGCTCGGGACAGCCAGAGAGACGTCTACGCCGTTCGAAACTTAGTGAGACGTGGGCGAAATGTCGCGGCCTGAACCTTGCCTTGTGGGAACGTTGGTTCTTATTGTGAATATTATTGTTATTATTATTAAGAGGTACAGTAGCTGTGTAGTGAGGCTGGGCAAGGGGGAGAGGGAGGAGGGAGGCTGGGCAAGGGGGAAGGGGCAAGAGGGGAGGGGCAGGAGGGAGCCTGGGCAGGAGATAAGGCCAGCATCATGTACCTCTTCTTATCACACGACACACATTGGTCCACTGGACCGCCCTGGCCCGCAGCGGTTCACTGACCCGCCCTCCATCACATTGGTACACCCTCCATTACACATGAGGTCCAGAAACACAACCTCACACATGAGATACATTAACACAACCTCAACCACAATGAGGCACAGTAACACAACCTCACACATGAGGTCAGTAACACAACCTCACACACAATGAGGCACAGTAACACAACCTCACACATGAGGCACAGTAACACAACCTCACACACAATGAGGTCCAGTAACACAACCTCACACACTGAGGCACAGTAACACAACCTCACACACAATGAGGTCCAGTAACACAACCTCAACCACAATGAGGCACAGTAACACAACCTCACACATGAGGCACAGTAACACAACCTCACACACAATGAGGCACAGTAACACAACCTCACACAATGAGGCACAGTAACACAACCTCACACACAATGAGGCACAGTAACACAACCTCACACACAATGAGGCACAGTAACACAACCTCACACACAATGAGGCACAGTAACACAACCTCACACACAATGAGGCACAGTAACACAACCTCACACACAATGAGGCACAGTAACACAACCTCACACACAAGAAGGCACAGTAGCACAACCTCACACACAATTAGGCATAGTAACACAACCTCACACACAATGAGGCAGGGTAACACAACCTCACACACAATGAGGCACAGTAACACAACCTCACACACAATGAAGCACAATAACACAACCTCACACACAATGAGGCACAGTAACACAACCTCACACACAATGAGGCACAGTAACACAACCTCACACACAATGAGGCATAGTAACACAACCTCACACACAATGAGGCAGGGTAACACAACCTCACACACAATGAGGCAGGGTAACACAACCTCACACACAATGAGGCATAGTAACACAATCTCACACACAATGAGGCAGGGTAACACAACCTAACACACACAATGAGGCAGGGTAACACAACCTCACACCAATGAGGCAGGAGTAACACATCTCACACACAATGAGGCAGGGTAACACAGCCTCACACACTATGATGCAGGGTAACACCTCACACACAATGAGGCAGGGTAACACAACCACACACACAATGAGGCAGGGTAACACAACCTCACACACAATGCGGCAGGGTAACACAACCTCACACACAATGAGGCAGGGTAACACAACCTCACACACAATGAGGCAGGGTAACACAACCTCACACACAATGAGGCAGGGTAACACAACCTCACACACAATGAGGCAGGGTAACACAACCTCACACAATGAGACAGGGTAACACAACCTCACACACAATGAGGCAGGGTAACACAACCTCACACACAATGAGGCATAGTAACACAACCTCACACACAATGAGGCACAGTAACACAACCTCACACACAATGAGGCACAGTAACACAACCTCACACACAATGAGGTAGGGTAACACAACCTCACACAATGAGCACAGTAACACAACCTCACACACAATGAGGCAGTAACACAACTCACACACAGAGCAGTACACAACTCACACACAATAGGCATATAACACAACTCACACACAATGAGGCAGTAACACACCACACACAATGAGGCACGTAACACAACTCACACACAATGAAGCACACTACACACAACTCACACACAATGAGGCACGTAACACAACCTCACACACATGAGGCACAGTAACACAACCTACACACAATGGCACAGTAACACAACCTACACACAATGAGGCAGGGTAACACAACCTCACACACAATGAGGCAGGTAACACAACCTACACACAATGAGGCAGTAACACACTCACACACAATGAGGCACGTAACACAACCTACACACACAATGAGGCAGGTAACACAACCTCACACACAATGAGGCACGTAACACACCACCATCATACACACTCACACCATGCAGGCTACAGTCCAACACACACACTACTACACCACACACATGCAGGTACACCCACACACTAGCAGTAACACAACCTCACACACAATAGCAGGTACCACCACACACACAGTAACACAACCCACACAATGCAGATACACAACCTCACTCACCACAATGAGCAGCCATCACAGTAACACAACCTCACACAATGAGGCACAGTAACACAACTCACCACAATGATAGGCACCACTACACAACACTACACACACAATGAGGCACAGTAACACAACCTCACACACAATGGAGGTACCACCCACACATCACGTACACCACCACTGACCAGTACACACTCACACACAGCACGTAACACACTCACACTAATGAGGCACAGTAACACAACCTCACACACAATGAGGCACAGTAACACAACCACACACAATGAGGCACAGTAACACAACCTCACACACATGACACGTAACACAACTCACACAATGAGGACGTAACACAACCACACCAGGCAGGTAACACAACTCCACACAATGAGGCACAGTAACACAACCTCACACACAATGAGGCAGGGTAACACAACTACACATGGCTAAACTCACACAATGAGGCACAGTAACACAACCTCACACACAATGAGGCAGGGTAACCAACTCAAGCACAGACACAACCCCACACACAATGAGGCACAGTAACACAACCTCACACACAATGAGGCAGGGTAACACAACCTCGCCTGAGGTAGGGCTGGTATTTTATCTATCAAGTGACCTTTGTAAGTTCTCAGGACTGGCTGGAGAGATTCTTATCCAGGTTCTTTAATAAGAACTGTTGAACCCGCTACCTAGAAGCTTGTGAACACCTGGTTAGGACCTAGAACCTAGTGAACCCCTGGCTAGAACCTCTCTAGAACCTGGCTAGGACACAGAACCTATTGAACCCCTCTCTAGAACCTGGCTAGGACACATAACCTATTGAACCCCTCTCTAGAACCTCTATAGAACATGGCTCAGACATAGAACCTATTGAACACCTCTCTAGAACCTATACAGAACCTGGCTCGGACATAGAACCTATTGAACCCCTCTCTTGAACCACTATAGAACCTGACTCGGATATAGAACCTATTGAACACCTCTCTAGAACGTTGTGAACACTTGTCTAGGACCTAGAACCTTGCTAGAACCTTGTGAACCCCTGTCTAGACCCTTAAACCTTGCTAGAACCTTGTGAACCCCTGTCTAGACCCTAGAACCTTGCTAGAACCTTGTGAACCCCTGTCTAGACCCTAGAACCTGCTACCACCACCTCCACTACTTAGTAGTCACACCTGTTCTCTAATCTTACCTGTCACCTGATTAGTGATCAAACCATCACTACCACCACCACTACTACCACCACTACTACCACCATTACTACCACCACCACTACTACCACCACTACAACTACTACCACCATTACTACCACCACCACTATGCCACTCACTACCACTACTACCACCACAACCACCACTACTACTACCACTCACTACACTCTAGCCTACTACCACCACCACTACTCTACAGCCACCACTACTACCACCAGCACCACTACTAAGCACCACTACTACTCACCACTACTACCACCACTACTATACCAGCCACCAGTGACCACTACTACCACCACGTCTACAGCACCACTACAACCACTGACCACAAGGTTGGTCAGCTCACTCTGCTCATCAAGTTATTTTACCAGGCTCAGTTACAGGTGGTAACAGAGTAGTATACCTGAGGGGTTTGAAGACGCCCAGGGGTCTGAAAACCAGCCGAGGTGGATCAAGACAACCAGGGGCTTGACGCACGTAAACCAACTAGGCAGTCCCGTTGGTCAGACTTGTGCCAATCCAGTGCCTTCTTGAATACAGCCAGGGTCTTGAAGACACCAGGGTCTTGAAGACAGGCAAGACCCAGGGGTCTTGAAGACACCAGGGTCTTAAGACAACCAGGGTCTTGACAGCCATGGTTTTAGACAACCAGGGGTTTGACAGCCAGGGTCTTGAAACACCAGGGGTCTTGAAGACACCAGGGTCTTGAAGACAGCCAGGGGTCTTGAAGACAGCCAGGGTCTTGAAGACAGCCAGGGGTCTTGAAGACACCAGGGTCTTGAAACAGCCAGGGTCTTAAGACAACCAGGGTTTGACAGCCAGGTTTGAGTCTAGACAGCCAGGGTCTTGAAGACAGCCAGGGTCTTGAAGACAGCCAGGGTCTTGAAGACAGCCAGGGTCTTGAAGACAGCTAGGGGTCTTGAAGACAACCAGGGTCTTGAAGACAGCCAGGGTTTTCAAGACAGCTAGGGGTCTTCAAGACAGCAAGGGGCCTATTGGTAATCCCCCTTATGTAGGCTGATAGGCAGTTGAACAGTCTTGGGCCCCTGACACTTATTGTGTTGTTTCTTAGTGTACCCGAGGCCCCCCTGCTTTTGACTGCTATAATGTTGCATCTCCTGCCATGTTGCATCTCCTGCCATGTTGCATCTCCTGCCATGTTGCATCTCCTGTCATGTTGCATCTCCTGCCATGTTGCATCTCCTGTCATGTTGCATCTCCTGTCATGTTGCATCTCCTGCCATGTTGCATCTCCTGTCATGTTGCATCTCATGCCATGTTGCATCTCCTGCCATGTTGCATCTCCTGTCATGTTGCATCTCCTGCCATGTTGCATCTCCTGTCATGTTGCATCTCCTGCCATGTTGCATCTCCTGCCATGTTGCATCTCCTGTCATGTTGCATCTCCTGTCATGTTGCATCTCCTGTCATGTTGCATCTCCTGCCATGTTGCATCTCCTGCCATGTTGCATCTCCTGCCATGTTGCATCTCCTGCCATGTTGCATCTCCTGCCATGTTGCATCTCCTGCCATGTTGCATCTCCTGTCATGTTTCATCTCCTGCTATGTTGCATATCCTGCCATGTTGCATCTCCTGCCATGTTGCATCTCCGGTCATGTTTCATCTCCTGCCATGTTGCATCTCCTGTCATGTTGCATCTCCTGCCATGTTGCATCTCCTTTCATGTTGCATCTCCTGTCAGGTTGCATCTATTGTCAGGTTGCATCTCCTGTCATGTTGCATCTCCTGCCATGTTGCATCTCCTGTCATGTTGCATCTCCTGCCATGTTGCATCTCCTTTCATGTTGCATCTCCTGGCAGGTTGCATCTCCTGCCATGTTGCATCTCCTGTCATGTTGCATCTCCTGTCATGTTGCATCTCCTGCCATGTTGCATCTCCTGTCATGTTGCATCTCCTGCCATGTTGCATCTCCTGTCATGTTGCATCTCCTGTCATGTTGCATCTCCTGTCATGTTGCATCTCCTGTCATGTTGCATCTCCTGCCATGTTGCATCTCCTGTCATGTTGCATCTCCTGCCATGTTGCATCTCCTGTCATGTTGCATCTCCTGTAATGTTGCATCTCCTGTCATGTTGCATTTCCTGCCATGTTGCATCACCTGCCATGTTCCATCTCCTGTCATGTTGCATCTCCTGCCATGTTGCATCTACTGTCATGTTGCATCTCCTGTCATGTTGCATCTCCTGTCATGTTGCATCTCCTGCCATGTTGCATCACCTGCCATGTTCCATCTCCTGTCATGTTGCATCTCCTGCCATGTTGCATCACCTGCCATGTTGCATCTCCTGCCATGTTGCATCACCTGCCATGTTCCATCTCCTGTCATGTTGCATCTCCTGTCATGTTGCATCACCTGCCATGTTGCATCTCCTGTCATGTTGCATCTCCTGCCATGTTGCATCTCCTTTCATGTTGCATCTCCTGTCAGGTTGCATCTCCTGTCATGTTCCATCTCCTGTCATGTTGCATCTCCTGCCATGTTGCATCTCCTGCCATGTTGCATCTCCTGCATGTTGCACTCCTGCCATGTTGCATCCCTGCCATGTTCCATCTCCTGTCATGTTGCATCACCTGCCATGTTGCATTTCCTGCCATGTTGCATCACCTGCCATGTTGCATCTCCTGTCATGTTGCATCTCCTGTCATGTTGCATCTCCTGTCATGTTGCATCTCCTGCCATGTTGCATCTACTGTCATGTTGCATCTCCTGTCATGTTGCATCTCCTGGCAGGTTGCATCTCCTGCCATGTTGCATCTCCTGCATGTTGCATCCCTGCATGTTGCATCTCCTGTCATGTTGCATCTCCTGCCATGTTGCATCTCCTGCATGTTGCATTCCTGTCATGTTGCATCCCTGTCATGTTCATCTCCTGCCATGTTGCATCTCCTGTCATGTTGCATCCCTGCATGTTGCATCTCTGTCATGTGCATCTCCTGCATGTTGCATCTCCTGTCATGTTGCATCTCCTGTCATGTTCATCTCCTGTCATGTTGCATCTCCTGTCATGTTGCATCTCTGCATGTTGCATCTCCTGCCATGTTGCATCCCTGCATGTTGCATCTCCTGCCATGTTGCATCTCCTGTCATGTTGCATCTCCTGCATGTTGCATCTACTCATGTTGCATCCCTGCATGTTGCATCTCCTGTCATGTTGCATCTCCTGCATGTTGCATCTCCTGCCATGTTGCATCTCCTGTCATGTTGCATCTCCTGCATGTTGCATCTCCTGTCATGTTCATCTCCTGTCAGGTTGCATCTCCTGCCATGTTGCATCTCCTGTCATGTTGCATCTCCTGTCATGTTGCATCTCTGTCATGTTGCATCCCTGCCAGTTGCATCTCCTGTCATGTTGCATTCCTGCCATGTTGCATCTCCTGCCATGTTGCATCTCCTGTCATGTTCATCTCCTGCCATGTTGCATATCCTGCATGTTGCATCTCCTGCCATGTTGCATCTCCGTCATGTTGCATCTCCTGCCATGTTGCATCTACTGCCATGTTGCATCTCCTGTCATGTTGCATCTCCTTGTCATGTTGCATCTCCTGCATGTTGCATCTACCTGCCAGTGTTCCATCTCCTGTCATGTTGCATCTCCTGCCATGTTGCATCTCCTGTCATGTTGCATCTCCTGTCATGTTGCATCTCCTGTCATGTTGCATCTCCTGCAGTTGCATCTCCTGCCATGTTGCATCTCCTGTCATGTTGCATCTCCTGTCATGTTGCATCTCCTGCCATGTTGCATCTCCTGTCATGTTGCATCTGCCATTTCCATCCTGCCATGTTGCATCTCCTGTCATGTTGCATCTCCTGCCATGTTGCATCTCCTGTCATGTTGCATCTCCTGCCATGTTGCATCTCCTGTCATGTTGCATCTCCTGTCATGTTGCATCTCCGTCATGTTCATCTCCTGTCATGTTGCATCTCCTGCCATGTTGCATTTCTGCCATGTTGCATCTCCTGCCATGTTGCATATCCTGTCATGTTGCATCTCCTGCCATGTTGCATCTCCTTCATGTTGCATCTCCTGTCATGTGCATTCTGCATGTTGCTATCCTGTCATGTTGCATCTCCTGTCATGTTGCATCTCCTGTCATGTTGCATCTCCTGTCAGTTGCATCTCCTGCCATGTTGCATCTCCTGTCATGATTGCATTTCCTGCCATGTTGCATCTCCTGCAGTTGCATCTGCCATGTTGCATCTCCTGCATGTTGCATCTCCTGCCATGTTGCATCTCCTGTCATGTTGCATCTCCTGTCATGTTGCATCTCCCTTTGCCCTGCTTGCATCTCCTGTCATGTTCCATCTCCTGTCATGTTGCATCTCCTGCCATGTTGCATCTCCTGCCATGTTGCATCTCCTGCCATGTTGCATCACCTGCCATGTTCCATCTCCTGTCATGTTGCATCACCTGCCATGTTGCATCTCCTGCCATGTTGCATCACCTACCATGTTCCATCTCCTGTCATGTTGCATCTCCTGTCATGTTGCATTTCCTGCCATGTTGCATCTCCTGCCATGTTGCATCTCCTGTCATGTTGCATCTCCTGTCATGTTCCATCTCCTGTCATGTTCCATCTTCTGTCAGGTTGCATCTCCTGCCATGTTGCATCTCCTGCATGTTGCATCTCCTGTCATGTTGCATCTCCTGTCATGTTGCATACAATGCCATGTTGCATCTCCTGCCGAGTCTTTTGCTTTCGTGTACAAATTTGGGACTAGTCCCTCTAGGATTTCCAATTGCATATTATCATATATCTTTCTCGCCTGCGTTCCAGGGAGAAGTAATAGCAGTAGCAGCAGTAATATTAGTAATAATAATAGTAGTAGCAGTAATATCAGTAGCAATAGTAATAGCAGTAGTAGTAGTAATAGTAGCAGTAGCAGTAGTAATAATAGTAGTAGTAGTAATAATAGTAGTAGTAATAATTGTAGTAATAATAATAGTAGTAGTGGTAATAGTAGTAGTAATAGTAACAGCAGTAGTAGCAGTAGTAGTAATAGTAGTAGTAGCAATAGTAGTAGTATTAATAGTAGTAGTAGTATAGGAATAGGAATAGCAGTAGCAGTAGTAATAGCAGTAGCAACAGTAGTAGTAGTAATAGCAGTAGCAGTAGTATAGTAATAGCAGTAGCAGTAATAGTACTAGTAATAGTAGTAGTAGTAGTAATACCAGTAGTAATACTACTAGCTCAACATTCTCCTAGCAGTAGTAATACTAGCTCAACATTCTCCTAGCAGTAGTAATATTAGCTCAACATCCTACAAGCAATAGTAATACTAGCTCAACATCCTTACCCTAGCAGTAGTAATACTAGCTCAACATCCTCCTAGCAGTAGTAATACTAGCTCAACATCCTCCTAGCAGTAGTAATACTAGCTCAACATCCTCCTAGCAGTAGTAATACTAGCTCAACATCCTCCTAGCAGTAGTAACAGTCAATTCACAGTAATACTAGCTCAACATCCTCCTAGCAGTAGTAATACTAGCTCAACATCCTCCTAGCAGTAGTAATACTAGCTCAACATCCTCCTAGCAGTAGTAATACTAGCTCAACATCCTCCTAGCAGTAGTAATACTAGCTCAACATTCTCCTAGCAGTAGTAATACTAGCTCAACATCCTCCTAGCAGTAGTAATACTAGCTCAACATCCTCCTAGCAGTAGTAATACTAGCTCAACATCCTCCAGCAGTAGTAATACTAGCTCAACATCCTCCTAGCAGTAGTAATACTAGCTCAACATCCTCCTAGCAGTAGTAATACTAGCTCAACATCCTCCTAGCAGTAGTAATACTAGCTCAACATCCTCCTAGCAGTAGTAATACTAGCTCAACATCCTCCTAGCAGTAGTAATACTAGCTCAACATCCTCCTAGCAGTAGTAATACTAGCTCAACATCCCAAGCAGTAGTAATACTAGCTCAACATCCTCCTAGCAGTAGTAATACTAGCTCAACATCTGCGTGTAATACTAGCCCCTAGCATGTAATACTAGCTCAACATCCTCCTAGCAGTAGTAATACTAGCTCAACATCCTCCAAGCAGTAGTAATACTAGCTCAACATCCTACAAGCAGTAGTAATACTAGCTCAACATCCTACAAGCAATAGTAATACTAGCTCAACATCCTCCTAGCAGTAGTAATACTAGCTCAACATCCTCCTAGCAGTAGTAATACTAGCTCAACATCCTCCTAGCAGTAGTAATACTAGCTCAACATCCTCCTAGCAGTAGTAATACTAGCTCAACATCCTCCTAGCAGTAGTAATACTAGCTCAACATCCTCCTAGCAGTAGTAATACTAGCTCAACATCCTACAAGCAGTAGTAATACTAGCTCAACATCCTCCTAGCAGTAGTAATACTAGCTCAACATCCTCCTAGCAGTTGTAATACTAGCTCAACATCCTCCTAGCAGTAGTAATACTAGCTCAACATCCTACAAGCAGTAGTAATACTAGCTCAACATCCTCCTAGCAGTAGTAATACTAGCTCAACATCCTCCTAGCAGTAGTAATACTAGCTCAACATCCTCCTAGCCTCAACATTACTATCAGTAAACCTCTAAGTCAACACTCTGAACTCCAATAAAAATGCCAACAAAATCTCCTTCTAATAACAGCCGTATAAACCAGCCCTTTTATTAATTATAAACGTCAAGAGGCAGGTTCACGGCAACAGGTGTTATTTCCCCGGCAACAGGTACTATTTCCCCGGCAACAGGTACTATTATTACCGTTGATAATTTGCGCCTAGTCTCTCAGTGTTTAAACGGTGCTCTCTCGCCCTACCGTTGAGAACCCGTTATTATCATGCCCCTCCCCCTTAATACCCATGCCCCTGTGCCCCCATGGGACGGGGAAGGGGTTCATATCCCCTCCCCAGTGCCCATGGATCATGGGGGGAAAAAATAAACCTGCCATCATGTGGTCTGAACCTTGCAATTACTGCAATGTGTTGGCTACTCCCACTAATTCTCACGTACCTGGCGCTCCTGCTGCACCTGCTTGCTCTTCCACAGGTGTGAATGAAGCCATTAGCGCCGGTGGTCTTCCCCCTCCGACCCCCCGGTGGTCGGGACAACTCTGGCTCCCGGACCATTGTGGTCCGCGTCACCAAAGTCATAAATGTTTGAGGTTCATGTTTCCCGCCATACTGCTCATTACGCGCGAAATTCGTCTCGATTCTCTGTTTCAAAGCTGGCTTCGGTTTCATTTTTCCGCTTTTTTCCCATCTCTCCGCTTAAAATTATTATACCTATCATCACATAAAATTAACTTCTAAGATTATATAACTAGATAAATATGAAACCGGAATTTTCTGAACGCTTAAAAAAAAAACTGAGCAAAATAGTGAAGCCAGAAAGAGAGGGTCTGAACGCAGTGGTTGAGCAGGTCCAGTTTGGCGCGTGAGTTGGTACAAGTGGAATCATTTGAAACCTTAAATTATTATCTCCTAAATTCTTCCTACTTTATCCTTTATCCAAAACTCCTGTTCACCGGCAGATTATTTTAGAGTTGAACGAAAGGAAGAGAGAGAAGACGAAACAATACGGCACTGGGATGAGGCTAAGAGACACCACAAGCGAGGAGGGGAACACCCAAGCCAGAGCCACGGGCGGCCATCGGAACGCAACCTAGTTGGGAATATGATGGCGGACGACATTAATAGTGTGGATGGTGTCTCCTCCCGTTATCTGGCGGACAGTGGGCGCGACAGACGTGGCATCTCGCACTCCCTATCGCACTACAATCACACTCTACACACCCCAACCCCCCACAATCACCCATTTCCCACCCCCACACCCCCACAACAGGGTACCAACAACAGGTGACTTTGTTTACATCACGTGACCTTCAGCTGTTTTTTTCCCGCCAGATTGACACAATTTATAGTAAACACCGCGTAAATTGGATTTACCAATGTTTACTGTGTAAATTATCCGAGATAGATGTCTCCCGTATCCCTTAACCCCAGCATCCAATAATAATAATAATAATAACGTAATAATAATAATAATAATAATAATAATAATAATAATAATAATAATAATAATAATGTGATGATGATAATAATAATAATAATAATAATAATTGTTGCAGGTTTAGCTAAGTCTGCAGTATTTAAACCAAAAGCAGATCCCCTGGTAGGTGTTAGTGAGGGTTACGCCCTTGTTAGCACTCTTATACTGTCCAATTAGCGCTAATTAGGGAGGGAGGGAGAGTGGGGGAGTGAGTCAGGGAGAGTAAGGGAGGGAAAGTGAGGGAGAGTGAGAAAGGGAGTGAAGGAGGGAGAGGGAGAGATTAAACTGGATATATATCTCACACCCTCCTGACCATCTCCATAATTCTCCATCTCGCTAGTCACGCTGTTCTACTATACCATCTAGTTACACCTGATTTCTCCTAGCTTTCCCTCTCATTAAACAACTCCATCTCATGAACCTCTTCCTCCATCTAACTCCCTCCATCTATTACTCCATCTCATTACCTCTCCCACCCTTTATCTACCTGAATCCATCTATCTACATCCCTCCATCTACCTCCCACCCTTTATCTACCTGAATCCATCTATCTACATCCCTCCATCTATCTACCTCCCTCCATCTATTTACCTCCTTCCATTTATCTACCTCCCTCCCTCTACAAAACTTTCTCCATTTATCTAACTCCTTCCATCTATCAGCTCCCTCCATCTATCTACCTGACTCCATCTACCTCCCTCACGGCAGATAGATGGAACAAAGCTATTTTCTCCATCAGTAAAAAAAAGATGATGACCTTGTTTACTATACAGAGAGATCAGAGGCGGCTTCTGATTGGCTGTCTTTGTAGGTAAGAAAAGAGCTCTGATTGGCTGTCTTTGTACGTAAGAAAAGAGCTCTGATTGGCTGTCTTTGTACGTAAGAAAAGAGGTCCGATTGGCTGTCTTTGTAGGTAACAGAAGGGCTCTGATTGGCTGTCTTTGTAGGCAAGAAAAGAGCTCTGATTGGCTGTTTTTGTAGGTAAGGGCTCTGATTGGCTGTCTTGGCAGATCGGAAAAGAGAGCTGATTGGCTGTCCTGTAGTAACACTGATCATACTGTAGTAACACTGTTGTAACACTGTAATAACACTGTTGTAACACTTGTAACACTGTAGAAACACTGTAGTAACACTGTAGTAACACTGTTGTAACACTGTTGTAACACCGTTGTAACACTTGTAACACTGTAGAAACACTGTAGTAACACTGTTGTAACACTGTAGAAACACTGTTGTAACACTGTAGTAGCAATGTAGTAAACTGTTGAAACACTGTAGTAACACTTGTAACACTGTAGTAACACTTTTGTAACACTGTTGTAACACTGTTGTAACACTGTAGTAACACTAATAACACTGTATTAACACTTGTAACACTGTTGTAACACTGTTGTAACACTGTAGTAACACTGTTGTAACACTGTAGTAGCACTGTTGTAACACTGCAGTAACACTGTAGTAACACTGTTGTAACACTGTTGTAACACTGTAGTAACACTGTTGTAACACTGTTGTAACACTACAGTAACACTGCAGTAACACTGTAGTAACACTGTTGTAACACTGTAGTAACACTGTTGTAACACTGTTGTAACACTGCAGTAATACTGTAGTAACACTGTTGTAACATTGTAGTAACACTGCAGTAACACTGTAGTAACACTGTTGTAACACTGTAGTAACACTATTGTAACACTGTTGTAACACTTCAGTAACACTGTAGTAACACTGTTAACACTGTAGAAACACTGTAGTAACACTGTAGTAACACTGTTGTAACACTGTTGTAACACCGTTGTAACACTTGTAACACTGTAGAAACACTGTAGTAACACTGTTGTAACACTGTAGAAACACTGTTGTAACACTGTAGTAGCAATGTAGTAACACTGTTGAAACACTGTAGTAACACTGTTGTAACACTGTAGTAACACTGTTGTAACACTGCAGTAACACTGTAGTAACACTGTTGTAACACTGTAGTAACACTGTTGTAACACTGTAGTAACACTGTTGTAACACTGTTGTAACACTGTAGTAACACTGTTGTAACACTGTAGTAACACTGTAGTAACACTGTTGTAACACTGTAGTAACACTGTAGTAACACTGTTGTAACACTCTTGTAACACTGTAGTAACACTGTGTAACACTGTTGTAACACTGTGTAACACTGAGTAACACTGTGTAACACTGTAGTAACACTGCAGTAACACTGTAGTAACACTCTTGTAACACTGTAGTAACACTGTTGTAACACTGTAGTAACACTGCAGTAACACTGTAGTAACACTGTTCTAACACTGTAGTAACACTGTAGCAACACTGTAGTAACACTGTAGTAACATTGATCATCCTGGACCAGGTCAACCTAGCCCATGTCATTCTGGACCAGAGCATCATGGACCAGGGCATCCTGGACCAGAGCATCATGGACCAGGGCATCCTGGACCAGAGCATCATGGACCAGGACATCCTAGACCATAACATCATGGACCATGGCATCCTGGACCATGTCATCCAGGACCAGGTCATCCTAGACCAGGTCATCCTAGACCAGGTCATTCTGGGCCAGGTCATCCTGGACCAGAGCATCATAGACCAGGGCATCCTGGACCAGAGCATCATGGACCAGGGCATCCTGGACAAGAGCATCCATGGACCAGGGCATCCTGGACCAGAGCATCATGGACCAGGTCATCCTGGACCAGAGCATCATGGACTAGGGCATCCTGGACAAGGGCATCCTAGACCAGAGCATCATGGGCCAGGGCATCATGGACCAGGGCATCCTGGACCAGGACATCATGGGCCAGGGTATCATGGACCAGGTCATTCTGGACCAGGGTATCATGGACCAGGGCATCCTGGACCAGGGCATCATGGACCAGGTCATCCTCAACAAGGTCATCCTGGACCAGAGCATCCTGGACCAGGTCATCCTGGACCAGGCCATCCTGGATCAGAGCATCATGGACCAGGGCATCCTGGACAAGAGCATCCATGGACCAGGGCATCCTGGACTAGGGCATCCTGTACCAGGGCATCATTGACCAGGTCATCCTCAACAAGGTCATCCTGGACCAGGGCATCATGGACCAAGGCATCCTGGACCAGGGCATCCTGAACCAGGGCATTCTGGACCAGGGCATCCTGGACCAGGGCATCCTGGACCAGGGCATCCTGGAGTGGGAGGAGGATGCCTGGGCATCCTGCACATGCCACAAGATAAGCAGCTGGGTATGGGGCACGCATACTAATGCCCGGGTCTGGGAGATGGTCAGCTGATTACCTCTGCTGACAGCTGATTGAGGCTGTCAGCCGGATACCCCGCTATCATCCTTCATGCCCAGGCTGACTTATCAGTGCCCATGCCCCCTGGGTACGTTCATACACCCTGGTTACGTTCATACACCCTGGGTACGTTCATACACCATGGTTACGTTCATACACACCCTGCATATGTTCATACACCCTCTGGGTACGTTCATTCACACAATGGGTACGCTCATACACCTCCTGGGTACGCTCATACACCTCCTGGGTACGCTCATACACCTCCTGGGTACGCTCATACACCTCTTGGGTACGCTCATACACCTCTTGGGTACGCTCATACACCTCTTGGGTACGCTCATACACCTCCTGGGTACGCTCATACACCTCCTGGGTACGCTCATACACCTCCTGGGTACGCTCATACACCTCTTGGGTAGCTCATACACCTCTTGGGTACGCTCATACACCTCCTGGGTACGCTCATACACCTCTTGGGTACGTTCATACACCCTACGTACGTTCATACACCCTGGGTATGTTCATACACCCTGGGTATGTTCATACACCCTGGGTACGTTCATACACCCTGGGTATGTTCATACACCCTGGGTACGTTCATACACCCTGGGTAGTCATACACCTCTGGGTACGCTCATACACCCTGGGTATGTTCATACACCTGGGTACGTCTCATACACCCTGGGTATGTTCATACACCCTGGGTAGTCATACACCCTTGGTACGCTCATACACCCTTGGGTACGTTATACACCCTGGGTACGTTCATACACCTCCTGGGTACGTCTACACTCCTGGGTACGCTCATAACCCTGGAGTAGTCATACCCCTGGGTACGTCATACACCCTGGGTATGTTCATACACCCTGTCTGTTCTTACACCCTGGGTATGTTCATACCCCTGGGTATGTTCATACACCCTGGGTACGTTCATACACCCTGGGTATGTTCATACACCCTGGGTATGTTCATACACCCTGGGTATGTTCATACACCCTGGGTATGTTCATACACCCTGGGTATGTTCATACACCCTGGTACTTCATACACCTGGTCGTTCATACACCCTGGGTACGTTCATACACCCTGGGTATGTTCATACACCTGCGTTCTACGCGGTATGTTCATACCTGTAGTTCATACACCTGGGTACGTTCATACACCCTGGGTATGTTCATACACCCTGGGTACGTTCATACAACCTGGGTATGTTCATACACCCTGGGTATGTTCATACACCCTGGGTATGTTCATACACCCTGGGTATGTTCAAACCCCTGGTGTTGAATCCCTTATGTTCATACACCTTCTGGGTACGTTCATACACCCCCTGGGTATGTTCTTACATCCCTGGGTATGTTCATCACCGGTATGTTATACCCCCTGGGATGTTCATACACCCCTGGGTCATCATGTTCATACACCCCCTGGATACGTTCATACACCGATTCATACACCCTGGGTATGTTCATACATCCCCTGGGTATGTTCATACACCCTGGGTATGTTCATACACCCTTCTGGGTACGTTCATACACCCCCTGGGTACGTTCATACACTCCCTGAGTATGTTCATTCACCCCCTGGGAATGTTCATACACCCCCTGGGTACGTTCATACACCCCCTGGGTACGTTCATACACTCCCTGGGTATGTTCATCACCCCTGGGTATGTTCTACACCCCTGATGTTCATACACCCCTGGTAGTTCATACGTTGATCTACATCCCTGGGTAGTTCATACACCCCTGGTATGTTCATTCACCCCTGGGATGTTCATACACCTTATGGAGTTCATCCCCGGCGTTCATACATCCTGAGTATGTTCATTCACCCCCTGGGAATGTTCATACACCCCCTGGGTACGTTCATACACCCCCTGGGTACGTTCATACACCCCCTGAGTATGTTCATTCACCCCCTGGGAATGTTCATACACCCCCTGGGTTACATGGGTTTTATACACCCCTGAGTATGTTCATACATCCCCTGGGTATGTTCATACACTCCCTGGGTATGTTCATACACCCCTGGGTATGTTCATACACCCCTGGGTATGTTCATACACCCTGGGTATGTACATACACACCCAGGGTATGTTCATACACCCCCTGAGTATGTTCATACATTTCATGGGTATGTTCATACATCCCTGGGTATGTTCATACATCCCCTGGGTATGTTCATACATCCTGGGTATGTTCATACACCCCTGGGTATGTTGGTACATCCTGGGTATGTTCATACACCCCCTGGGTATGTTCATACATCCTACCCTCCCTCTCTCCTAAACTCCCTCCCTTCCTCCTACCCTCCCTCCCTCCTACCCTCCCTCCCTCCTACCCTCCCTCCCTGCTACCCTCCATCCTCCCTTCCTTCCTCCTACCCTCCCTCCCTCCCTCCCTTCCTCCTACCCTCCCTCCGTCCTTCCTCCTACCCTTCCTCCCTCCCTCTTTCCTACCCTCCCTACCTCCTTCCTACCATCCCTACCTCCCTTCTTCCTACCATCCCTCCTCCTCCACCCTCCCTCTCCTCCTCCCTCTCCCCTCTCCTTCCCTCCTACCCTTCCTCCTCCTCTACCCTCCTCCTTCCCTCCTAGTCGTTCTCCGTCTTTCCCTCCTCCTTCTCCTCCACCCTCCGTCCTCCCTCCCTCCCATCCTCCTCCCTCCTCCCTTCCTCACTCTTGCCTCCTACCTTCCTCCTCCCTCCTTCCTCACTGTCCCTTCCCACCCCCCTCCTATTTTTCCCTCCACTCCTCCCTCACTCCCTCCCTACCACCCTCCCTCCTTCCTCCCTCCCTGCTTCTCACTCCCTTCCTTCCCTACCCTACCTTCCCTCCATCCTGACCCTCCCTCATATCCTCCTCCCTCCCTCCTTCCTTCCTCCCTCCATCACCAAAATCAACATCTTATCTCCTCTACACTCCACAGCATCCATGACTATTTTCCCTCCCTCCCTATCCCCTCCTTCCCTCTATGCCTCTTCTCCCTCTTATACCCTCTTCCTCTCCTCTATACCCTCTTCCTCCCTATACTCTTCTTCCTCCTTATCCCTCCTTCCCTCCTATACCTCTTCTTCCCTCCCTATATCCCTCCTTCCCTCCCTATACCTCTTCTTCCCTCCCTATACCCCTCCTTCCATCCCTATACCCCTCCTTCCCTCCCTATACCTCTTCTCCTCTCCTATATCCCCTCCTTCCCTCCCTATACCCTCCTTCCCCTCCTATACCCCTCCTTCCCTCCCTATACCCCTCCTTCCCTCCCTATACCCCTCCTTCCCTCCCTATACCCCTCCTTCTCTCCCTTCCACTATATATATACCCACTCCCTTTACCTTCTATATCCTCCCTCCCTACCCTCCAGGTGGTACAATATACCAGCTCCTATACCCAGCTCATAGTGAAGAATACGCTCCTGTCCAGATGGTATCACCTATACCAGTCCTGGCCAAGTAGCGGGTACATATCAGCTCTGACTCCAGACTCAATGAAATAATACCAGCTCCTGGACCAGCTCTGGTACAATAATACCAGCTCCTGGACCAGCTACTGGTACAATATACCAGCTCCTGGACCCAGCTACTGGTACAATAATACCAGCTCCTGGACCCAGCTACTGGTACAATAATACCAGCTCCTGGACCCAGCTACTGGTACAATAATACCAGCTCCTGGACCCAGCTACTGGTACAATAATACCAGCTCCTGGACCCAGCTACTGGTACAATAATACCAGCTCCTGGACCAGCTACTGGTACAATAATACCAGCTCCTGGACCAGCTACTGGTACAATAATACCAGCTCCTGGACCAGCTACTGGTACAATAATACCAGCTCCTGGACCAGCTACTGGTACAATAATACCAGCTCCTGGACCCAGCTACTGGTACAATAATACCAGCTCCTGGACCCAGCTACTGGTACAATAATACCAGCTCCTGGACCCAGCTACTGGTACAATAATACCAGCTCCTGGACCCAGCTACTGGTACAATAATACCAGCTCCTGGACCCAGCTACTGGTACAATAATACCACTCCTGGACCCAGCTACTGGTCAATATCCACTCCTGGACCCAGCTACTGGTACAATAATACCAACTCCTGGACCCAGCTACTGGTACAATAATACCAGCTCCTGGACCAGCTACTGGTACAATAATACCAGCTCCTGGACCAGCTACTGGTACAATAATACCAGCACCTGGACCCAGCTACTGGTACAATAATACCAGCTCCTGGACCCAGCTACTGGTACAATAATACCAGCTCCTGGACCCAGCTACTGGTACAATAATACCAGCTCCTGGACCCAGCTACTGGTACAATAATACCAGCTCCTGGACCCAGCTACTGGTACAATAATACCAACCCTGGACCCAGCTACTGGTACAATAATACCAGCTCCTGGACCCAGCTACTGGTACAATAATACCAGCTCCTGGACCCAGCTACTTTTACAATAATACCAGCTCCTGGACCCAGCTACTGGTACAATAATACCAACTCCTGGACCCAGCTACTGGTACAATAATACCAGCACCTGGACCCAGCTACTGGTACAATAATACCAGCTCCTGGACCCAGCTACTGGTACAATATACCAGCTCCTGGACCCAGCTACTGGTACAATAATACCAGCTCCTGTACCCAGCTACTGGTACAATAATACCAACTCCTGGACCCAGCTACTGGTACAATAATACCAGCTCCTGGACCCAGCTACTGGTACAATAATACCAGCACCTGGACCCAGCTACTGGTGCAATAATACCAGCTCCTGGACCCAGCTACTGGTACAATAATACTAGCTCCTGGTCCAGCTACTGGTACAATAGTACCAGCTCCTGGACCAGCTACTGGTACAATAATACCAGCACCTGGACCCAGCTACTTGTGCAATAATACCAGCTCCTGGACCCAGCTACTGGTACAATAATACCAGCTCCTGGACCCAGCTACTGGTACAATAATACCAGCTCCTGGACCCAGCTACTGGTACAATAATACCAGCTCCTGGACCCAGCTACTGGTACAATATACCAGCTCCTGGACCCAGCTACTGGTACAATAATACCAGCTCCTGGACCAGCTACTGGTGCAATAATACCAGCTCCTGGACCCAGCTACTGGTACAATAATACCAGCTCCTGGACCCAGCTACTGGTACAATAATACCAGCTCCTGGACCCAGCTACTGGTACAATAATACCAGCTCCTGGACCAGCTACTGGTACAATAATACCAGCTCCTGGACCCAGTTACTGGTACAATAATACCAGCTCCTGGACCCAGCTACTGGTACAATAATACCAGCTTCTGGACCCAGCTACTGGTACAATAATACCAGCTCCTGGACCAGCTACTGGTACAATAATACCAGCTCCTGGACCCAGTTACTGGTACAATAATACCAGCTTCTGGACCCAGCTACTGGTACAATAATACCAACTCCTGGACCCAGCTACTGGTACAATAATACCAGCTCCTGGACCAGCTACTGGTACAGGACACTGACCCACATGTTAGACAAGACACAACATATACAGAGCGGCAGTGTAGCGACAAGTACAGTGTATATACTGGCAGTATAATGGGTATAATGTTACCTGGGAGGGAGATAGGAGCTTGTACGCCCCTGCCTCTCACCTAAGAGGAGTTAGGTACTAAACAATAGGTGCTATATAAGGGACCAGGTGCTTGAAATATATGTGGGGGTGTTATCTTAGGAGGGGAGGGTGGTTCAATATGCAATAACATGATGATTAGTATCTTGGTAGGTGTCTGGAGGGTATGTGGGGGTACCTAGGTGCCTCTACCTTGTATTCCTCCCTTAATATCTCCCTTAATCTCCCTCGTTGAAGGCTGATCAATGATAGTTGTAATACTGGGTTAGTTCACTGTGTTTATCTCTCTTATTCTCCCTCCCTTATTCGCCCTTCTTCATTCTCCCTCTCTCAATCACTCTACTTTGCTCTACCTCTTTTAATAGCTCCCTTGATCTCCCTCGTTGAAGGCTGGGAGATGATAATTGAACACTGGCTTGGTTCAGAGCATGTACGTCCCTCATTCTCCCTTCCTCACTCACTCTCCCTTGCTCTACCTCCCTTAATCTCCCTCGTTGCACGCTGGTCAACGACAGTTGTAACACCCTCCCTCATTCTCCCTTCCTCACTCACTCTCCTTGCTCTACCTCCCTTAATATCTCCCTTGATCTCCCTCGTTGAAGGCTGGGAAATGATAGTTGTAACACCGGATTTTTTCACTGCATGTCCCTCCCTCATTCTCATTCCCTCTCTCTCCCTCATTCTCTCTTGCTGTACCTCCCTTAATCTCCCTCGTTGCACGCTGGTCAACGATAGTTTTAAGACTGGGTTGGTTCACTGCATGTACTTCCCTCATTCTCCCTCCCTCCCTCATTCTCCCTCACTCTCGTTACACGCTGATAAACGACACTTGTAACGTTAATAAATAAGAGAATCATTGCTTACTGTGAGGTCATTAGTCGCGTCACAATAACACACAAGTGATGCCAATCTGTGAGAGACGAAGATGCTGCATCCCGGGGCGCTCCCAGACTCCCGTACTAAACATTATGACACGGCTCTCCCGCTCCCTAGGTTATCGTTCACTCATACGCTTTATGGCGTAATTATGGACGAAATATTGTTTAACGTGGCCTCGTGTCACTGTGAGTATCGTTCACCCACATGCCTTTAGCATTGTCCTCGCGTACTAAACATTGTGGTTTGGTGTCCGTGATTCTTTATCTATCGTTCACTTGTGTGCTCTATTGTACAGAATTGGACGAACTATTGTGAAAGTTAGCCTTGCGTTCCCGAAGTTATTGTTCACTCACCTGCCCTCACACGTATTCGTGTACCAAACATTGTGATTTAATGTCCGTGATTCTTAAGTTATCGTTCACTCGTATTGTTTATTATATAGTATTGGACGAAGTATTGTGAAAGTTGACCTTGTGTTCCCGAAGTTATCGTTCACTCACCTGCCCTCATTCGTATTAGTGTACTAAACATTTTTTATGTGTCCGTAATTTTTAAGTTATCGTTGAAGCACATACAGCATTGAATGCTATTGGACGAAGTATTGTGAATCTTGGCCTCGTGCTGCTGAAGTTATGGTTCACCCACATGTGTGGCAGACGAAGACTTCTGAAGCTTGACCTCAGCTTCCTGAACTTATGACTCGCCCACATGATTCTGTATTGACATTTGTACTGTCATGATGCTGAAGTTTTCACTCAGAGAGACAGATAGAGAGGGAGAGAGAGAGAGAGAGAGAGAGACACACACACACACACACACACACACACACTGAGCGACAATTTGTCAAAATATATCGTGTCTGCTATCCCTCCTAGAGGAATACCCTCCCAACAACAGCACCAGAAGGAGCCTCGTATCCATCCCGGAGGGATACCCTCTCAACAACACCAGCAGGAGGCTGCTATCCCTTCTGAAGGGATACCCTTCCAACAACAGCACCAGCAGGAGGCTGCTATCCCTCCTGAAGGGATACCCTCCCAACAACAGCACCAGCAGGAGGCTGCTATCCCTCCTGAAGAGATACCCTAACAACAACAGCACCAGCAGTAGGCTGATAACCCTCCCGTAGGGATACCCTCCCAACAACATCACCAGCAGGAGGCTGCTATCCCACCTGAAGGAATATCCTAACAACAACAGCACCAGCAGGAGGCTGGTAATTCTCCTGGAGGGATACCCTCCCTACAACAGCACCAGGAGCTGGTAGTCCTCCTGAAGGGATACCTTCCCTACAACAGCACCAGCAGGAGCTGGTAGTCCTCCTGGAGGGATACCCTCCCAACAACAGCACTAGCAAAAGGCTGGTAGTCCTCCTGGAGGAATACCCTCCCTACAACAGCACCAGCAGAAGGCTGGTAATCCTCCTGGAGGGATACCCTCCATACAACAACACCAGCAGGAGGCTGGTAGTCCTCCTGGAAGGATACCCTACCTACAACAGCACCAGCAGGAGGCTGATAGTCCTCCTGGAGGGATACCCTCCCTACAACAGCACCAACAGGAGTCTGGTATCCCTCTGGAGGGATACCCTACTTATAACAGCACTAGGAGCTTGTAGTCCTCCTTGGAGGGATACCCTCCCTAGAATAGCACCAGCAGGAGGCTGGTAGTTCTCCTGGAGGGATACCCTACCTACAACAGCACCATCAGGAGTCTTCTATCCCTCCTGTAGGGATACCCTCCCTACAACAGCACCAGCAGGAGTCTGGTATCCCTCCTGGAGGGATACCAGCCCTCCTTCAGACAGACATGTTTAATTTCTAGCTAGATGGAATCAGTAGGGTACCAGCCCTCCCTCTCCCTTATCTCAATACTCCATCATCCTACCCTCCCTCCCTCCTTCACTCCCTCCCTCCTTCACTCCCTTCTTCACTCCCTCCTTCACTCCCTCCTTCACTCCCTCAATCCATCCCTCCCTCCCTCCATCATTCCCTCTCCCCATCACTCCCTCCCTCCCTGTAGTACTTACTACCTTCTATCATGACTGTGGTACTGACTACCTTCTATCATGACTGTGGTACTGACTACCTTCTATCATGACTGTGGTACTGACTACCTTCTATCATGACTGTGGTACTGACTACCTTCTATCATGACTTTGGTACTGACTACCTTCTATCATGACTGTGGTACTGACTACCTTGTATCATGACTGTGGTACTGACTACCTTGTATCATGACTGTAGTACTGACTACCTTCTATCATGACTGTGGTACTGACTACCTTCTATCATGACTGTGGTACTGACTACCTTCTATCATGACTGTGGTACTGACTACCTTCTATCATGACTGTGGTACTGACTACCTTCTATCATGACTGTGGTACTGACTACCTTCTATCATGACTGTGGTACTGACTACCTTCTATCATGACTGTGGTACTGACTACCTTCTATCATGACTGTGGTACTGACTACCTTCTATCATGACTGTGGTACTGACTACCTTCTATCATGACTGTAGTACTGACTACCTTCTATCATGACTGTGGTACTGACTACCTTCTATCATGACTGTGGTACTGACTACCTTCTATCATGACTGTATGCTTATCTGACTTTGACTACCTTCTATCATGACTGTGGTACTGACTACCTTCTATCATGACTGTAGTACTGACTGCCTTCTATCATGACTGTGGTACTGACTACCTTCTATCATGACTGTGGTACTGACTACCTTCTATCATGACTGTAGTACTGACTACCTTCTATCATGACTGTGGTACTGACTACCTTCTATCATGACTGTGGTACTGACTACCTTCTATCATGACTGTAGTACTGACTACCTTCTATCATGACTGTGGTACTGACTACCTTCTATCATGACTGTGGTACTGACTACCTTCTATCATGACTGTGGTACTGACTACCTTCTATCATGACTGTGGTACTGACTACCTTCTATCATGACTGTGGTACTGACTACCTTCTATCATGACTGTGGTACTGACTACCTTCTATCATGACTTGGTACTGACTACCTTCTATCATGACTGTGGTACTGACTACCTTCTATCATGACCTGTGGTACTGACTACCTTCTATCATGACTGTGGTACTGACTACCTTCTATCATGACTGTGGTACTGACTACCTTCTATCATGACTGTGGTACTGACTACCTTCTATCATGACTGTGGTACTGACTACCTTCTATCATGACTGTGGTACTGACTCCTTCTATCATGACTGTGGTACTGACTACCTTCTATCATGACTGTGGTACTGACTACCTTCTATCATGACTATGTACCCTATCATGACTGACTGACTACTCTATCATGACTGTGGTACTGACTACCTTCTATCATGACTGTGGTACTGACTACCTTCTATCATGACTGTGGTACTGACTACCTTGTATCATGACTGTGGTACTGACTACCTTCTATCATGACTGGGGTACTGACTACACTTCTATCATGACTGTGGTACTGACTACCTTCTATCATGACTGTGGTACTGACTACCTTCTATCATGACTGTGGTACTGACTACCTTCTATCATGACTGTGGTACTGACTACCTTCTATCATGACTGTGGTACTGACTACCTTCTATCATGACTGTGGTACTGACTACCTTCTATCATGACTGTGGTACTGACTACCTTCTATCATGACTGTGGTACTGACTACCTTCTATCATGACTGTGGTACTGACTACCTTCTATCATGACTGTGGTACTGACTACCTTCTATCATGACTGTGGTACTGACTACCTTCTATCATGACTGTGGTACTGACTACCTTCTATCATGACTGTGGTACTGACTACTTCATCATGACTTCTTTATCATGACTGTGGTACTGACTACCTTCTATCATACTATGGTACTGACTACCTTCTATCATGACTGTAGTACTGACTACCTTCTATCATGACTGTGGTACTGACTACCTTCTATCATGACTGTGGTACTGACGACCTTCTATCATGACTGTGGTACTGACTACCTTCTATCATGACTGTGGTACTGACTACCTTCTATCATGACTGTGGTACTGACTACCTTCTATCATGACTGTGGTACTGACTACCTTCTTCATGACTGTGGTACTGACTACCTTCTATCATGATGTGGTACTGACTACCTTTATCATGACTGTGTACTGACTACCTTCTATCATGACTGTGGTACTGACTACCTTCTATCATGACTGGGTACTGACTACCTTCTATCATGACTGTGGTACTGACTACCTTCTATCATGACTGTGGTACTGAATACCTTGTATCATGACTGTGGTACTGACTACCTTCTATCATGACTGTGGTACTGACTACCTTCTATCATGACTGTGGTACTGACTACCTTCTATCATGACTGTGGTACTGACTACCTTCTATCATGACTGTGGTACTGACTGCCTTCTATCATGACTGTAGTACTGACTACCTTCTATCATGACTGTGGTACTGACTGCCTTCTATCATGACTGTGGTACTGACTACCTTCTATCATGACTGTGGTACTGACTACCTTCTATCATGACTACGAGAGAGAGAGAGAGAGAGAGAGAGAGAGAGAGAGAGAGAGAGAGAGAGAGAGAGGTCAGGATGGTGTCAGGGTGTATGGGAGGGTAGGGAGGGAAGGGAGGGTAGGGAGAGAATGATGGAGGGAGTGTGTGTGGAGGGAGATAAGACTCCCAGTGTGTTTATACTGTACCAGCCTCAATGTCACCAGAATTGTGCTGGTCCACTGCCCGGTCCACCACTTCCCTGGTCCACTATCTCCTGGTCCACTACATCCCTAGTACATACTAATTGCCTGGACCAAAAGCCTAGTCCACTACTTGCCTGGTCAACTACTTCACTGGTCCACTAATTCTCCGGCCCACTAATTCCCTGGGCCACTACTTAACTGGTCCACTAATTCTCTGGCCCACTACTACCCTGGTCCACCAAATCCTTTGCCCACTACTTCCTTGGTCTACTACATTGCTGGTTCAATAAATCCCTGGTCCACTACTTCCCTGGCCTTCTACCTTCCTGGTCCACATCTCTGGTCCACCACTTCAGTGGTCCACATCTTCAATGGTCTACTACTTCTCTTTTCCACATCTTCTCTGGTCCAATAATTCCCTGGTTCACTATTTCACTAGTACACCACTTCACTGGTCCACTACTTCCTTGGTCCACTACTCACCTGGTCCACTATTTTACTGGTTCACTACTTACCTGGTCCACTACTACCCTGGTCCACTATTTCACTGGTCTACTACTCCCTGGTCCACTACTTCCCTGGTCCACTACTTCCCTGGTCCACTACTTACCTGGTCCACTACTTACCTGGTCCACTACTTCCCTGCTCCACAACTTCCCTGGTCCACTAATTCTCTGGTCCACTATTTCCCTACTCCACAACTTCACTGGTCCACTACTTCACTGGTTCACTACTTCCTGGTCCACAACTTCACTGGTCCACTACTTCACTGGTCCACTACTTCACTGGTCCACTACTTCACTGGTCCACTACTTCACTGGGTTCACTACTTCACTTTCCCTACTTCCCTGGTCCACTTTTCTCTGGTCCCCTCACTGGTCCTACTTCCCTGGTCACTACTTCTGTCACTGGTCCACTACTTCACTGGTCCACTACTTCCTGGTCCACTACTTCACTGGTCACTACTTCCTGGTCCACTCTTCTGGTCCACACTTCACTGGTCCCTACTTCACTGGTCCACTACTTCCTGGTCCACTACTTCTCTGGTCCACTACTTCCTGGTCCACACTTCACTACTCTTGGTTCCCTACTTCCTCCCTGGTCCACTACTTCCTGGTCACACTTGCTGGTCTCATACTGGTCCACAACTTCACTCGTCCCCTACTTCACTGGTCCACTACTTCCTTGGTTCACTACTTCTCTGGTCCACTACTTCCCTGGTCCACCTCTACTTCACCTGGTCCCTACTTCACTGTCACTACTTCCTGGTCCACACCTCTGACCTGGTCCACTACTTCCTGGTCCACTACTTCCTTGGTCCACTACTTCACTGGTCCACTACTTCCCTGGTCCACTACTTCACTGGTCCCTACTTCCTGGTCCCTACTTCACTGGTCCACTACTTCCCTGGTCCACAACTTCCCTGGTCCACTACTTCCCTGGTCCACTACTTCCCTGGTCCACTACTTCTCTGATCCCCTACTTCCCTGCTCCACTACTTCTCTGGTCTACTACTTCCCTGGTCCACAACTTCCCTGGTCCACTATTTCCCTGGTCCACTACTTCCCTGGTCCACTACTTCTCTGATCCCCTACTTCCCTGCTCCACTACTTCTCTGGTCCACTACTTCCCTGGTCCACAACTTCACTGGTCCACTACTTCCCTGGTCCACTACTTCACTGGTCCACTACTTCCCTGGTCCACTACTTCTCTGATCCCCTACTTCCCTGTCCACTACTTCTCTGTCCACTACTTCCCTGGTCCACAACTTCCTGTCCACTACTTCCCTGGTCCACTACTTAACTGGTCCACTACTTCCTGGTCCACTACTTCTGTCCACTTCCCTGTCCACTACTTCCTGTCCACTACTTCCTGGTCCACTACTTCCCTGGTCCACTACTTGCCTTGGTCACTACTTCTGTCCTACTCCCTGGTCCACTCTTCTCTGGTCCACACTTCAATGGTCCACTACTTCCTGGTCCACTACTTCACTGGTCATTTCACTGGTCACTACTTCCTGTAACTACTTTGTTGTCCACAATTCACTGGTCCACTATTACTGTCCACTATTCCTGGTCCACTTTTCACTGGTCATGTCATGGTCATTTCCTGTGTTAGTTTTTGTGTATGGTATGTAGTAGTATAGCTGTGTAGTGTTATGTGTAGTGTGTATGTGTAGTTTCTGTGTCCACTACTTACCTGCTTCACTATTGTGTGTGTGTAGTGTGTTGTGTGTAGTGTGTAGTGTGT
>WNWK01016732.1:0-44170 GCA_009830355.1 Cherax destructor
AATTCTTGAGGGATTAGTACCAAACTTGCACATGAGAGTCACTCCCTACGAAAGCAAAAGGCTCGGCAGGCGATGTAACATCCCCCCAATGAAAAGCAGGGGTGCCACTAGCACGTTGAGAGACCACACAGTAAGTGTCAGGGGCCCAAGACTGTTCAACTGCCTCCCAGCATACATCAGGGGGATTACCAATAAACCCTTGGCTGTCTTCAAGCAAGCACTGGACAGGCACCTAAAGTTGGTACCTGACAAGCCAGGCTGTGGTTCGTACGTTGGACTGCGTGCGACCAGCAGTAACAGCCTGGTTGATCAGGCTCTGATCCAACATGAGGCCTGGTCACGGACTGGGCCGCAGGGGCATTGACCCCCGGAACTCTCTCCAGGTACACTCCAGGTATACTCCAGGATACGAAGAACTAGGGGGTGAGGTTTATCAATTTTACGGATAGCCTGTAAAGCACTAAGGGAGTCTGAAACGACCACAAATGGTGACACAGGCATAGATGCAATACGGATAAGTGCCACAAGAATGGCATACAATTCAGCCGTAAATATGCTGGGAGGGGACAGGGGATGAAGACATTTAATGAGGAGGAGGATGAACCTCCACACACGTTACAGAACTAGTCGGAGGTGAAGAACCCGGCAATGGGGATTTTTTGCCGGACTTATGAGAAGAAGGGGGGCGCTGAGGAATAGGTGGTGGACGAGGGCGTGTAGACACAGAACTGTGCAAGTGAGTAGAGGAAGGGGTGTGGACAGTATGGGATGCCGAGGTAGGGACCTCGGAGCCAAGAACAGCAAAAGGATTCAAGACAGGGGTGACTGAGGATGGGGCAACCACAGAGGAAGCCGGGGAAGTTGGGACCCTAGAAGTGGGGCGACGTTTAGCAATGCGAGAATAGGAAATACGGGGAAGTCTCCCTTGAAGGCGTAGATGAGAGACGGCCATAGCATATGAGAAGCCTTCCGCTTCTTTGAGACAACGGATTTCCTGCTCATTCAGGTAAACCTGACAACGGCGAGAGTACGATGGATGCGCCTCATGACAGTTAAGGCAAGAGGGAGGTAGATCACAAGAAGGACTGGCATGATCGTCGGCGCCACAGACTGGGCATTCGGCCATGGACCTGCAATATTTCGCTGGATGACCAAAACGCCAGCAGTTTCTACACTGTTGCGGTGTAGGGGTCACCTTTCGAACTTGTAAACGGTGACCTGCAATGTAGACCGAGGGTGGAAGTTCATGGCAGTCAAATGTTAAACGAGCTATATTGCAAGGATAACATCTTCGCTTACGAGCAGGGAGGACAAAAGTGTCAACTTTAAGGATAGGGAGGTCTTGGAGCTCAAGCTGCTCCAGAATGTCATCACCACATGTCTGGAAATTCTGTTGGACAATGGTGTGGGGTAAAATGACAGTGTCACTACAAGAATTGAGAGAATGATGTTTGTCAATAGTGATAGGAATAGTATCTATGGTCATAAGGAGAGAAAGATCGCGAGCTTGGCCAGCATTCTGGACCGTGATGATGCGAGTGCTGCTCTTGAGAGCGTGAAATGAGATATCTTTACCTACATGACGTAGGAGAGCTTTACCAATACTATGATTGGAAAGATAGGTAGTTGGAGTAGTCGGTCTTAGAGTAAAAAACTTTGTCCATTGAGTAGTGTGAAACAAAGTGTTTAAGGGGAGTGCGTGATGTGCTGGTCGTTTCTGAGATGAATGAGAAGGAAGTGTCGAATCGTCATGTAAGGGTCTTGGTCATTTGGATGTGGGACCGGAGGTGGTCCGACGTGTGACGGGCGAGCAATCCAAAAATTGCCGCACCATAGAGGGAGAAGCCGGAATCAAGGTCAGAGAAGAGCGAAGGTCAGCTGTGTCAAAAGGACCGGTCGGAACCCTGGTACCTGAAGCAGGTGATGAACCGGCACCAGCAAGAGGTACAGGGGTATTGGAGGTGTCCGAAGAGTTGTCCATTAACGAGGTAGGGTCAGAACTGGGTGCGGTATCAGGAAGGGGGCCGGGGGTAGTAGGTTCACGGATTGGGTCGTCCATGGTTAGGTTACTTCTTTCTTTTTGTTTTTAATAAATAAAAGAAAGAAGAAAAGAAAATAAAAAGAAAAAAAAGGGGGGAACATGGAGGAATAGCTCCTAGGAGGAATGAAAGGGGCGTAAATCCCCCTCTGCGCCCAAGAGGACCTCAACACCGCAAGTAGTGCAGATGCTGCATGGAACCTGTGCCATACCCTACCCTTCATGCCAGTAAACCAGCAATCCGTGATAGCAACCTCACATCCACTGAGCCACCTCGGCGAACAAAAGAGAGGGCGGCCAGATACCCGCCACAAAGCATACCTCCTTCAGCCACCACCCCCGGAATCCGAAAGGTGGCCTCCAGAGATACACCTGTCGCCCGAAAGATACCCAAAGCCACCCCCCCCAGGAGACCGGAGAGGGATCGGGACATCCCCAGGCGATCCAGATTCCACGGCAAACTACACCACCGCCAAGAACCTCAACGGAATGGGATGGACCACGGTGCCCTTCCCCCTACCTAGGAACCAGAATGCCCGTGGAGAGAAGCTCACAGGGTAAAAATGGGAAGGGAATAAGGGAGGGATAAGGAGGAGGAAAGGGAAAAGGGAGGATGGGGAAGATGGGAAAGGGGAGGGGGAATTGGGGGTAATTAGGTTCGGTCTGAGGAAGAAGACCAAGAGGTCCAATTCCTCAGACCGATAGCCTCTTTACCTCGTCAAGGAGCCCCCCTTAAAGAGGTTACACAATACAGCCTCTCCTCACTTAACGACGTACTCGTTTACCGACGCCTCAGACTTACGACAGGCTCTCTGACCAGTATTCATACCTAAATAATGTATATTAGAGCTGATTTCCTCTACTTTGTTTATTTCAATATACAGTACCCTACTGTATAAACATTTAAAAATACAGTGGTACCTCGAGTTACGATGGTCCCCAAAATCGCCCTTTTATGTAAGTTTATTTTTTTAAATGCTTTTGTAAGTATATTTTTGGGGGTGTAAAAGGACTAGTCTATTTTACATTATTCCTTATGGGGATAAATTCGTTTGGTAATGGCACTTGAACAGCATTCTCGAACGAAAAAATATCGTAACTCGAGGTACCACTGTACAGTGATCCCTCGGTTTTCGCCGAAAATTCGTTCCAGAATGCTGCTCAAGTGCCATTACCGAACGAATTTACTTCCTTAAGAAATAATGTCACGTAGGTTAGTCTATTTCAGACCCCCAAAAATACACTTGCAACAGCACTTACAAAAATACACTTACATAAATGTTTGAGTTTGGAGATGCAAGAAAACCGAGGGACCACTGTATACCAGAAATATTATAAATGGTGCAAAGGTGACATTAAAACAATATCAAAGATGGTTGACACAAACTCACTACCATTATAGTATGCTCCTCACTTAACGATGAATTCGTTTAACAACTTGGTCTCAGGAATGGAACTCCGTCGATAAGTGAGGAGAGACTGTATGGTGCTGGAATTAAAATGTTTATAAAAATTAAGTATTTGGCTCAATCAAATGCACCAAGTTTTAAGTTTTTTTTTTCTCCACTGTTAAATTTTATTCATTTGTATTTACAGTAGTTTGCTCTTCCTTTGAGTTAAGACGATTCCATATAATTTTTACAGGTCGTTTGTGAATTATGTGGTGGTAAATTTTCTGACCGATCAAGTTTACGTAACCATATGAAAAACATTCATGGGGAGCGCAAGTATGAATGCGAGACCTGTGGGAAAATGTTTGCCACCCCTGGCATGCGCAATCATCACATAAATGAAATGCATAATAATACCTACAATTATGAATGTAATCTGTGTGGTGAACAATTCCATGTCAGTTTTAAATACAGGTATGTATGCACAGCTGAAAATGTTTTTTTATTTGTACATTACTGTATACGTATATAGATATAGTATCTTATGCCTTAATTCTCCCAAGAACTCTTCAGTAGATTCTGACTATGTATGGTACAGGTATTTTACATATTACAGTATTTTAGCTTCAATGTATAGTACAGTGATACCTCTACTTACGAGCAGCTCCCAACCCGAACAATTATGTAAGTGTATTTTTGTAGGTGCTTTTATAAGTGTATTTTTGGGGGTCTGAAATGGATTAATCTAATTTTCATTATTTCTTATGGGAAAAAATTCCTTTGGTATTCGCACTTGAATAGCCGACTGGAATGAATTTTGCTCGTAAGTAGAGGTACCACTGTACAAGTATTTTACATATTACAGTATTTTAACTTCAAGATGTAAATTGAAAATTTTTCTGAATACAGTTTTTGTCAAAAGGTACTTACTGTCATATTATGATGACTATTGGCTTATAGGGTCAAATTAGGAACAATTCTGTGAACAAGTAAAAACTAAGGAGTATGGAGCCATGACTGATTAGAATTGAATATTGCTTATTTACAGGTGCAATAATTAGTATTTTCTTTTGCATTTTGAAAGCTTCTCAGGAGCTTATTAATTTACAGTATATAGAGTATATCATAACTCATAACTCGAGATGATTTGGTTATGAACAGAGTTGCCTATAATAGCAACCAGCCTCACACCACACATGAAAAATACAAGGATTTTAATGTTGCACATTTTTCCAAAAATGCCTTGCTTCCAGGTGTTGCTTCCATTTTATTCATATCTGTGGTTCAGTATTCATTTTTATAGCTTTATGTAGTTTAACTTAAAATATAAATAAATTAATTCTCTGTAAACAAGGAACATTTAGAAATTGACACTAAGTATTACATCTCAGTTGCAGCCTACAATTCAATCCTCACATTTAAGAAAATTTCCAAAGCAGTGGGAATTATGTCAAAACTGCACTATTTTCCTGATATGACATTACTCACTCTGTACTACTTTATAGTCTATCCCTGCCTCACTGATGGTATCTGTGATTGGGGATCTGCATGAGCAAATCACCTAAAATCTATTGGTATCCAACAGAAATTGTCCAATTAGGTTTCAGACAACACACAACTCCCACTATTCAAAAGTCTCAACTTACTTGCCTTACAAAACATTCACACCTACCATTATGCTTTTTACATATACGTATGTATAGGACACCTGGCACGAACTTCAACTCAAGCATTCTGACTTTTTCTGGAGAGTTACAACAGAACACACAGAATAATACAAGAAACAAGTACAGTGGATCCCCGCCTAATGAGCACCCTGGAAATCGTACAGTTATGTAAGTATAATATTGTAAGTGCTTGTGGAAGTGTATTTTTGGGGGTCTGAAATAGACTAACCTACGTGACATTATTTCTTAAGGAAGTAAATTCATTCGGTAATGGCTCTTGAGCAGGCTTCTGGAATGAATTTTGCTCGTTAGGCGGGGGTCCACTGTACCTCTTTGACATACCATGCATTCGACTCAGCATATCCAGGAACTCCATACTGTATATCAGTGTGATTTGGATGAATATATCTCTGGTTTGGTACAGTGGTAATTTGATATTTGAACTTAATCCATTCCAGGAGGCTGTTAGAATAGTGAGTTACAGTGGACCCCCGAGTTTCGTAAACCCCGGAAATCGTACAATTATGTAAGTATAATATTGTAAGTGATTGTGGAAGTGTATTTTTGGGGGTCTGAAATAGACTAACCTACGTGACATTTTTCCTTAAGGGAGTAAATTCGTTCGGTAATGGCACTTGAGCAGACTTCAGGTGTGAAGTTTTTACGAAACTCGGGGGTCCACTGTATATGAATATTGAATAAATTTTTCCCATAAGAAATAATGTAAATTGGATTAATTCATTCCGGACCCCAAAAATTACCAATTATATAATATTTTAAGTGAAAATGTTGCTTATTTAAACCTGTATAATAATATTTGCATGCATAAAATCATACATGAAAACTGTAAAAACAATAAATACATGAAATAAATGAAAATTTAACTGCACTTTACTGAAGAGTGCTGATGGCCTAATAGGAAGGTGGAGAGATGTTATTGTTTGGAAAGGGTGTCATCTTCCATAAAACCATCAGGTAACTGCCCATCTGGTGTTTTTTCTCTTTTTCTGTCTCTGTGCAGTAGCATTGGAAGATGATGGGGATTCACTAGTACATATTAGATTTTTATTTATTTGCTAAAGAAGCTGTCCAGTGTTGTCTGATTTTGATGACTTTTCAAAAATTTTCTGAAGTGGTCAGCAACATTGTCATTGAACAGGCTGATGCTCCTATTCACAACATTAATAATGTTAGGATGCCATTTTTCCACCAGGCTCTGTGTTTGAGCCCAGTGGTAACACAGTTCCTTAATTTCTGCAGTGGAAATGTTGCCCATACTTCTTCCCTCCTCTGAAGAAGAAATTTCATCAGCCACTTCTTGCTGCTTCTTGTGCAGGTCTTGAAGTTCTTCTGTGGTGAGCTCATTCTTGTGGTCCTCCACCTACTCTTCTACATCCTCATCCATTTCCAGACCCATAAACTAGCCCAGAGAAACAATATCTTTTACTACAGGCTCTGCCTCAAAACCTTCAAAATCTCTGACTGACACAGTCTGGTCACAATTTCTTCCAGGCAGAGTTCATTGTCTTGAAAGAAACTTTCCCCAGGCTTTGTTTGTTATTCTTAAACACTGGAGGATATTAAAATGTTTTTCCCCAAATTCCCTAAAGGTAAGCTCTGTTTCAGAGGTCACTTCAAATCACTTTTTGAACAGTGCTTTTGTGTCAAGTTTCTTAAAATTAGAAATTACCTGCTGGTCCATGGGTTGGATAAGAGTGGTGATGCTAGGGGGCAAGAACTTCACTTTAATGAAGCTGTATTCATCCACTAAATTTTCCTCCAAGACTGGAGGGTGAGCAGGAGCATTGTCCATTACCAGAAGTGCATCCTAATGGTAAGTTTTTTTTTTTTTCTGCAAGGTACTGCTTCACACTTGGGGCAAACACTTCATGTATCCACTCAGTGAATAACTGCCTTGTTACCTAAGCTTTACTATTAGCCCTCCACATTACACTGAGTTTACTTTTTATCACATTGTTTTTCTTAAACACTCTTGGATTTTCAGAGTGGTAGTCTAACAACGGTTTTATTTTGCAGTCCCCACTAGCATTACCACACAACAAGAGTTAGCCTGTCTTTCATGGGCTTGTGCCCTGGTAATAATTTTTCTTTTTGTGTGATGTAGATTCTCTTAGGCATTCTTTTCCAAAAGAGGCCGGTTTCATCACAATTCAAAACTTCTTGAGGAATAAATCCCTCAGTGTCTATGTAGGTTTCAATTCCTTAACAAGCTTTTCAGCCTTATCTTTGTTAGCACTGGCAGCCTCCCCATGCCTTACTACACTATGAATCCCACTCCTCTTTTCAGACCTATCAAACCAGCCCCCTACTTGCCTTAAATTCATCACTTTCAGCATGGTTTTCCCAGGGTGTTTCACCTAAGATCACTATATAACTGCTTTGCTTTTTCACAAATTATTGTTTCAGAAACACTGTCAACGGCCAACTGTTTTTCATTAATCCACGCTAACAAAAGTTTTTCCATTTCTTCAGTTATCTGTGACCTTTTCACAGCAAGAATTTTCACTCGTTTTGCCACAACAGCCCCTTTTATTGTCTCTATTTTTCAATATGGACGATATGGTGGATTTCACCATACCATATTGAGTGACAAGGTCCAACACACGTGTTCCACTTTCCCACTTCGCAATGAGTTCTTTTTTCACTTTAATTGTTGTTCTCACTGCTTTCTTTTTAGGCTTGTTTGGATCACTACTCTTTTTTTTGGGGGGGGCCATGATTACTTATTTTCAGTGAAAATATTTAAACACCACAGAATAACAATGAAATACCAAAATGTTTTACGGAGCTTGTACAAACGATGCTTAATGAACAAAAGCTAACGAGAGACTGAGCATGTAATGCTTTGTTTTTGTCGGACTTCATTCAGATGGACCATTTTGTTTAGGTTAAATATCAGGGCAACGTCTGAATATTAAGTCAAATGTTTTAGAAAAAGTTAGGCGAATATCGAGTTGTATGAATATAGGGACGTATGAATATTGAGGTTCCACTGTAATACAGCAGTGTATGTGTTTGGTGGCCCCAGCCACAGCTGAAGGCCTAGCTAATAGGACTTTGGGAAAGCACGTCTTGCTGCTGGTAAGTCTGATGCAATAGATAGATATATCTAGTGAAGTCAGGTCTAGGCTAGTACTAAGCCCACCAAATGGTAGTATTAGGCCAAGTGGCCATGGTGTTGAAAATAAAACCTGACAATTGTTGTTCTCGTTGTCACCAATATATTTAACATATACAATAACCACTACAATGATTATAACAAATTGGTATAAAAATCACAATGTCATAAATCATAAAGCATTGCTTTATGTCAAAGATTGCAGATTATAGCATTCTTGTAAACCAACTTAGTTAACCTGTTAACTGTCCAAACGTAGATCTACGTTCTCTCTCCCAGCACCCCAAATATTTAAAAAAAAAAAAAAAAAAAATTGGGTCAGTACTTACTGAGATATAAGACCGCGAAGTTGGCACTGGATGCTCACCTGACGGCAACATGGCGTCCTGCCACTTGCAGAAATGTTGCCGATATAACTTTTTTTCTTGTCTTCTTAATTTATGTGATTTTTATGTTCGGATAATTACAATTTGTAGTGGTTCTTGTGATTTCATAGCCAATCTTTGTTCTGACACTAATATGAGGGCTCTGGTGGTATGGTGGCTAAAGCTCTCGCTTCACACGGCGAGGGCCTGGGTTCGATTCCCAGCCAGGGCAGAAACATTGGGCGTGTTTCTTTACACCTGTTGTCTATGTTCTCCATCAGTAAAATGGGTACCTGGGTGTTAGTCGACTGGTGTGAGTCGCATCCTAGGACACTGACCTAATCTGCCCGAAATGCTCAGCATAACAAGGGACTTTCTATATAGTAGTATGTCACTGATGTCAGCTAGGCCTGTATACCATGTACATGTATTTGTAGTAAATAAATATTAGGTACTCAAATAATCGCAAACACACTGACAGGTGAACATTTTCACCAGTCTTGGTCACATACTATTGTCTAGAAATATATACAAAGTATTTATAGGTCCCAGCAATGTTTTAGACATTCTGGAGTATACTATATGAAACTCCTTAACCCTTTCAGGGTCCATGCCGTAGTTCTACGGCTTTGAGTTCAGGGTCCAAACCGTAGTTCTACGCCATGAGCTCAGCTCACTCAGATAAGCTGTGAGTGGTAAATTTGGGCCTAGATAAGAGAGAATACATCTATGTGGTAAGTGTGCACCACATAAAACAAATCCTGCAGCACACAGTGCATAATGAGAGAAATTTTCGATTAAAACAGCGACTTTCCAGTGTTTTTTCGTATACTTTTTATAGTTGTATTTGCGATTTCTTGGTCTCATTTGATATAATGGAAGATATATTACAGAAATAGAGATGATTTTGATTGGTTTTAGTACTGGAAATGGCTTGAAACTGAGCTCAAAGTAGGGGAAATGTTAAATTTTTGCCGATGTTCAAGAGTAAACAAATGACCTCACACGTCTAATACGTGCCAGCTGGTGGGTCTAATATACATTCACAAATGTGGTGATATTATTTATACAATTATTACAATATTGCATAACAGTAAATCTTCCATTTTTTGGTTTGAATAAAATTTCATAATGTGAATAAAAAATAAAAATGGAATTCATTTGTAAAGACTGAAAACATAACTAATGAACAGAGGAAATGTTAGTTTAGTGCCAGGAGTGCCTGCCTTGTTTATTCTGCACCCTATTTTGAAATTGGAATATTTTGAACTTTGAGTTAAATTGGCTAAATTACCAATTTCCGATCACTTTATTTTGTAGTTGAAACAGTTGACTGGGCGATTTCTTGTGCTCAATCGATAGAAGTAATACTAGTGAAATAGCTAAGAATTTGGTCGACTGGAATAATGTAATTGGCCTAAAATGGGAGTCAAAGTCAGCAAAATCGCCGATACGTAAATATCGCTGATGCATCAAAATTCACGAGAGCATAATTTCGTCAATTTTCCATCAAATTTCATACTTTTTGTTTTATTACCTTCATAAAAAAATTCCCTACCATTTCATAAGAAAAAATAAGACATTTTTTTTTTTTAAATTCTTGGACACTGGTGCACCCTCTGAAATTTGGCCTCTGGACCCTGAAAGGGTTAAAGCATGAGTGTCACTCCACTGCTGACAGTGCAGCAGTGGAGTGACACTTTATGATTGTACACTGCCTTGGCTTTATTTGTTTTCACTATTACACGTAAACATGTCTGTCTGTCTGCCTGTGTGTCTGTCTTCATGTCTGCCTGTGTATCTGTCTTCATGTCTCTCTCTCTGTCTCAGAGAGAGAGCTGCTCATGAACAACAGGTATCACACACTATGCAGAGTCGTCACGTCTGATTCCTGATCAAGTGAAAATGCGTATTACCTGCAAGTTATGCTTATTATGCCTGATATCTATAAGCACACTGTCTGGATTTTTTTTGGGTTATCCTAGGTATTGATGTGTACCTGTGAGACAGAGATAGATATAGACAGACAGACGGAGATAGAGACATTCAAAGTCAATCAGCCAGCCAGCTAGCCGAACACGTATTACACATGTTCCAGAGTTGTTTCTCTTTACTTAGGGCATAGGTTATAGGATATTCTGGCAGGATAACACTACCAGTGGTATCAAAATTGAAAGGATGTTGCACAAATGTTGCACATGAGTTATTATCGAGGTTTTTTTTATATTTCCTCGACTACTTGTGGCCACATCCATCTCAGAGCCACTAAACTCAGGGTCAACATCACTTTCCTCTTAAAAGTGGAGTGTTAATATGACATGACATTAGTGAATTCTTGGTGTTTGCCACACTGTTTGTTCTAGCTCGCGCTCAATTAAACTGGTTTTCCCACAAGGTACTAAGTGGTCCCAGAATTTTTTAATACTGCACACATCGAGTGTTAAGACCTATTCTATACTGACCAGGCATCTCAGGCCAATTGTGCCAAATTTGGAGGCAGGAAAAATAAAACATTGATCTATGTTTGGAGCGCTAGCGGCAACAACATAGACCTATGTTTGGACAGTTAAGGGGTTAAATAACTATCTAGTAGTTATGAGTTAATTTTAAGACTTCCCCAAAATGTTCTGCATAACAAGGGGCTGTCAAGTAATACCATGTTCACTTGATCAGGAATCAGACGTGACTGCATCATGTGTAATAACTGTTGGTTCATGAGCCGCTCTCTGAGACAGAGAGACAAGCAAACAGAAAGACAGATACACAGGCAGACAGACAGACACACACAGGCAGAAAGAAAGACAGACACACACAGGCAGACAGAAAGACAGACACACAGGCAGACAGACACACACAGGCAGACAGAAAGACAGACACACACAGGCAGACAGAAAGACAGACACAGGCAGACAGAAAGACAGATAAGCAGACAGAGCTAGACAGACAGACAGACATGTTTATGTGTAACAGTGAAAACAAACAAAGCCGGGGGTTCCCTGCAGCAATGCACGATCATCAAGTGTCAAACCACTGCTGCACTGTCAGCAGTTTAGTGACACCCAGTCTTTCACCATGCTTCAAGGAGTTTCATATATAATCCAGCATGTCTAAAACATTGCTGGGACCTGGGACTTTGTATGTATATATTTCTAGACATTAGTAAACGACCAAGGCAGGTGAAAATGTTCACCTGTCAGTGTGTTTGTGACTATTTGAGTACAATTTCAGTACACCTAATATTAGTGTCAGAACAAAGATTGGCTATGAAATCACAAGAACTACTTTAAATTGTAATTATCAGAACATAAAAATTATATAAAATTATATTAAAAGGAGAAAAAAGGTATATCGACAAGACTTCTGCAAGTGGCAGGACTCCATGTTGCCGTCAGGTGAGCATCCAGTGGCAACTTTGCGGGCTTATATCTCAGTAAGTACTGATCCTAAAACTTTTTTTTATCTTACAACGTGTTTGGACAATTTAGGGGTTAATTTACACTGATATTTTTATAGGTACCATATGCGTAAGATGCATAATACACTTCAATATGCATGTGATGACTGTGGACGAACCTTTATAATGCGCAGTGACCTATACCGGCATGTTCGTGGTGTTCACATGGGAATACGCGATCCTAAGCGTTATCCATGTAAAGTTTGTGGCCGACTTTTTCCCAGTAAATACAAGGTATGATTTCAAATACTAATAAGCTAATATAGTAGATGTTAGGGTGGAATATTTCCTAGACATACGTATTACATTATAATATAGAATACTTTATTTTCCTATTCCAAGAACTCTATAAATAGGAATTTATTCACTATTAATTTTATAAAATTAATGTGTTTATATTGTGACATGCTCAGTATACAATACAGAAACATTATTGGGCCAGGAAGCTCTCAGATTAGTTGGTGGCATACAGTTTGGTAAGAGAAGTGTTCAGATTTCTTTTTTTGGTATACTGTATGACATCAACACTTTCATTCTGCTTTTTTTATAGTGAAAAAAAATTCTCTAGAAATATGTTAGATGGGCATGAAGTAAAATTGAAACTATGGGTATCAAGTAAAAGAAAAAATAGCAATCAGTCCTGGAAAGTTCACATTAACAAATAATATTTTGAGTGTTAATAACAAAAAGGGCACAATACCATGACTGGAACAATACACACACAACCCGCACATAGAAGAGAGAAGCTTATGACGATGTTTCGGTCCGACTTGGACCATTTACAAAGACACACTAACACAAAGAACAGGTAGAAGGGGTATTTATAGGCCAGCAGACAGGGAAGGGCACAAGAAACTGGTGGAGTAATAGTGGTAGTAGTAGTGGTAGTGGAAGTAGTAGTAGTGGAGTCAGTCATATTCTGGGAAAGAGGAGCACTGCAATAAAGCTAGCGACCCACATAGTGTAAGGACAAGAACACAGAGGGGAAAAAAATGAAAATAAAATAAAGAAGGACAAATACAAGGCAAAAGAAAGAAAACCCAGAGGAGAAGGGGAAAGAGATAGAAGGGGAAGGAATCAGGTTAAGTCACGGGTGTTCTGAAGTTTGGAGCATTTAACAATGTAATGGAGAGGAAAGCATCTACAGAGACAAAGCCAGGGCTAAGATTCATACAGGGAAAGTTGTGTATAAGGGAGGATTCAACCAGACGGCGACTGTGAAAGTTGGACGTAGGGTAGACAGTTTTAGCAGAAGACCAATCAGTAGGATGACTGCGATCTCCGACATGACAGAAAAGAGCATTATTAGTGTCGGCAAGCCTAACACTATTTTTGTGCTCCCTAAGTCTGCCAGAAAGAGCTGGGCCAGTTTCTCCAAAGTACTGAAGAGGACAGGAGGAACAAGAAATAGAGTAGACACCAGGAGAATCTATAGAGGGAGGAGTATGAACTAGATTAGTGCGAGTGTTAGTCTGGCGAAGGTAAGTTTGATGTCTAGGAACGAGAGTTGTTGAGATTAGAGAGACCAGAGATGTAGGGAAGGCAGAGAACAGAGAGTTCCCAGGAGTAGGGGTTTAGGAGAGAAGAAAGTCCATTTGGCACGAGAGAAAGCAGAGTCTATGAAATGGGAAGGGTAGCCAAGACGGGAAAATTAATTATGAAGAGTGGAAATTTCTGCTTCAAGGAACTGAGGATCACAAGTGCGGGTTGTGTGTGTATTTTGAGTGTTGGTTGAGAGTATATAAACTGCTAGGTGAATCTATTTAATTTTATAACTATCACTTTTGTTTTGCTGAAAATTGGTTTTATAACTATCACTTTCATTTTGCTGAGCAATTATGGACCATGTTTGGGAATCAGTGTGACCTAATAGGCAACTCTTTTACAAATCACCTCACTTTAACTTTCCATTATAGTATATATAATGTATATTCCCATTTTCTCCTTCCAAATTTATATGATTGTAATTTCATAAAGTTTACTGCATGGGCAAAAAAAATGTCATCAGTAAAGTTTCCTTGTAATTTTATTTATGTCTCTGTCAGCTGACAAACTCCTAGCTATCTATTGACTGCTAGGTTTAAAAGGATAGCAGGTATTAGGAGTCTTGCCCACACAACTCTCTGCATCCAGGATCTGACCTGGGTACTTTTGGTTATGACCCAAATGCTTTACCCCTTGAACTACAGGGTACTGTTTGACCTGCATTTGTATCAGACAAAGTTATAAATAAAATTGTATATGCAAGCTTTATGACTCAGATAATTATGATTGAGTTAAAAAATAACTTGTTGCAGTTGACAGGTGGATGCATACTGTACTATGATTTGGGTTGAAATATATTCTACAAACTAACAAATAACTACTTCTTTGTGTAGTATACAATGTGTAGTTTACATGTAATAAAATAATAGCAAGCACGAAGAAAGCCATTGGCATGCATGTGCATTTCAGGTAGACTAATCCTATTATCACCATTGACATACCTTGTTCACCGAGTTTAATCATTTCTAATAGCTACCATTAAATGCCATCATAAATGAGAGAAGGAGACGCCGAGAATTGTAAACAGATGAAGACGTAAGGGAAGTCACTCGGTCAGATGTGTATTAACCCTTTGACTGTCGCAAGCCCATTTCTGAAACTCATTGTCACAAAATATTCGAAAAAAAATTTATTTTTCTTATGAAATGATAGAGAATCTTTTCCTGATGGTAATGACACCAAAAGTACGAAATTTGATGGAAAACTTACGGAATTACGCTCTTGTGAAGTTAGCGATCTCGGCGATATATACACATCGGCGATTTCGCTGACTTTGAGCCCTATTTTTGGCCAATTCCATTGTTCCAGTTGACCAAACTCATAGCTATTTCTTTAGAACTCCATTTGTTCTATCGACTGAGTACAAGAAACTGCCCATTTACTGGTTTCAACTACCCAATAAAGTGTTCAGAAATTGGCAATTTGGCCAATTTCATGCAAATTAAAAAAGATACCAATTTCAAAATAGGGTCCAGAATAAACAATGCAGACATTTCTGGCACTAAAATAACATTTTCTCTGTTCATTAGTCACGTCTCCAGGCCCCTCTTATATTACTCTTGCTTTCTATTTTGATTTTTTATTCACACAAAAAATAGAAGATTTACTGTTATGCAGACTACTGCATTATTGTAAAAAAGGTATTATTTATATCAGTGCACTTGTGAAAGAATATTAGACTCACCAGTTGATGTGTATTGGATCCGTGGCGTGATTTGTTTACTCTTGAACATTAGCAAAAATCGAACATTTCCGCTAATTTGAGCTCAATTTCAAGGTCGTTTTCATCGTGAAACTGATCAAAATCATCTCTATTTCTGTAATATGTTTTCCATTCTATCAAATGAGACCAAGAAAACGAGAATACAACCATAAATACTATATGAAAATACACCTCAAAGGTGGCATTTTAATCCAAAAACACGTTGGAGTTTTTTTCTCATGCACTGCGTGCTGCATGATTTTTTTTATACAGCGCACACTGACCATACAGACCCATTCTCTCACATGTGGGCCTACCAGCTTTCTCCCGCTTGATTTGAAGCCGCTAGAATTTAGGCATATTAATACATCCGATACACTGGCTCGTAAGACGTATATATACGGCCGAAACAGTCAAAGGGTTCATACTTGTCTACCTTTGGTTCAAACAAGTACATTTGCATGAGAAGGTGAAGCATTTACTCCACAGTACAAACACTTACATTGTGTACAAGTTGTCTTCACGTTAGTTAAGTAGAAAAAATAATTATCTACAAGTGAAGGCATACGAGAGGAACAATTTTCTACAGTTACCCCCAGTAATACTATAGTGTACACATTTTTTCTGGTGTTGGACTAGAGAAAACATAATTCTTGCCGTCACTCCAACAAGCTGCCTGGCTACCACATCTCATATTTATGTCAGATTTATTGTACTGTGGGTGTATCATGCTATTATGTTATGTAACGTGTTTCGTATATAATTTAAAAAAAGAATATCATAGATGGATTAATGAAAATGTCTATATGTATTAACATAATATGTGACATTTAACCCTTTCAGGGTCCAGACCCCCGATCTGAAACTTGTCCACAGGGTCCAAGAATGTAAAAAAAAAAAAAAAAAAGTTAGTTTTTCTTATGAAATGGTAGAGAATCTTTTACTGAAGGTAATAAAACAAAAAGTATGAAATTTGATGGAAAATTTACGAAATTACTCTCACAAATTTTGCTGCATCAGCGATATTTACGTATCAGCGATTTTGCTCACTTTGACTCCCATTTTAAGCCAATTACATTATTCCAGTCATCCAAATTCTTAGCTAGTATTTTGCAAGTATTACTTCTATTTTATCGATTGAGCACAAGAAATCTCCCAGTCAACTGTTTCAACTACCCAATAAAGTGATCGAAAATTGGTAATTTAGCCAATTTCACACAAAGTTCAAAATATTCCAATTTCAAAATAGGGTCCAGAATAAACAATGCAGGCATTCCTGGCACTAAAATAACATTTTCTCTGTTTATTAGTTATGTTACCAGGCTTTACAAATGAATTCCATTTTTATTTACTGTTATGCAGTATTGTAATAAGTATATAAATAATATCAGCGCATTCGTGAATGCACATTAGACCCACCAGCTGATGTGTATTGGACGTGTAACGTCATTTGTTTACTCTTGAACATTGGCAAAATTCAAACATTTCCACTACTTTGAGCTCAGTTTCAAGCCATTTTCAGTACTAAAACAAAACAAAATCATCACTATTTCTGTAATATATCTTCCATTCCATCAAATGAGACCAAGAAACTGCGAATACAACTGTAAAAAACATACGAAAAATCACTGCAAAGTCGCTGGTTTAATCCAAAAATACGGTCGCAGTTTTTTTTCTCATTATGCACTGCGTGCAGCATTATTTGTTTTATGTGGTGCACACTTACCACATGTAGATGTATTCTCTCATATCTAGGCCCGAATTTACCCCTCACAGCTTATCTGAGCGAGCTGAGCTCATGACGTAGAACTATGGCTTGGACTCTGGCTTCAAAGCCGTAGAACTATGGAATGGACCCTCAAAAGGTTAAAGTGCCCCATAGTGATTATTATTATTATTATTATTATTATTATTATTAATAATAGTACTCCATGGGGAAGAGGAACAGAATTCTTCCTCCGTAAGCCATGCATGTCGTAAGAGGTGATTAAAATGCCAGGAGTAAGGGGCTGGTAACCCCTTTTCCTGTATACATTTACTGAATTTAAAAAGAGGAACTTTTTTTTTTGGGGGAAGCCACCCTACCTCAGTGGGATACAGCCGGTTTGTTGAAAGAAGAAGCAAATAATAATAATATGGGATCTTCAAGACTAGTTAGACACTCTTAGTGATTTTAATGTGTACCTGCATGCCAGCACAGTAAGTTTATTTAGGTACAGGTACACATAAGTAGTATAATTATCAGAGTGTACATCTAAAATACACAATAACTTTAAAACACTTGCCGTAAAATGGGGCCCTACTGTATTTGACTGTTATGTAGAATCCATTCAGTTTATCCCCATTTTCTTTTCACACTAATTTTTTTTATCATATTTACATATTATTCCATCTTTAGGAGTTGTGATGTGTCGTAATAGGTGAATTTTTATAATGGATGACAGTCTAACCAAATCAAACCAAACCTAGCTTAATCTAAATAATGTAGTGGTCTGGTGGCTAAAGCTCTCGCTTCACACGGCGAGGGCCTGGGTTCGATTCCCAGCCAGGGCAGAAACATTGGGCGTGTTTCTTTACACCTGTTGTCTATGTTCCCCATCAGTAAAATGGGTACCTGGGTGTTAGTCGACTGGTGTGAGTCGCATCCTGGGACACTGACCTAATCTACCCGAAATGCTCAGCATAACAAGGGACTTTCTATATAGTAGTATGTCACTGATGTCAGCTAGGCCTGTATACCATGTACATGTACTTGTAGTAAATAAAGATATTATATTATTATTATATATTATTATTATATTATATTAAGAAACTTGCTTAAAATGGTATATAAGAAATCAGCTTAGATTTAAGTAAGCAAGTTGCAGCCGAATTGCCATTTTTTTTTTAACTTAAAATTTCTGAAATCTCATTTTAAACTTGTATTTTGTACTTTTTCCACTATTTTGGTAAGAGGAAATGCATTATTTAGTCTCAAATTCACAATAAACATTGTGCAATAGTAAACAAAAATTTTAGTTAATACTACTGTAACCTAAATATAGCATAGGTACTTACTAGAGGCTTGAGGAGAGCAACAACTATTACATCAACTCTTTATAAATGATACCCTCTATGTACTCTCCTAAGCCAAGCTTCATTTTATATTCCAAGTAAATAATGAAGTATCAATGTGGTATATTTCTAGATGCAAAGAATCTCTCTCTCTCTCTCTCTCTCTTTTTTAACACAGTCTGCCTCAGAGCAAGTACTTCCCCCCCCCCACCACCACAAAAAAAGGGACACACATTCACAACCGTTCATTATTAGTTGTCATGACAAAATTGAGCAGGCTTCACAAATCAAATGACCCTCTGAAATACAACATCCCCACCCCTCCTTCAGAGTGCAGGCACTGTACTTCCCACCTCCAGGAATCAAGTTTGGTTAACCAGTTTCTTTGAATCCTTTCATAAATGTTACCTTATTCACATTACAACAGCACATCAAGCCATAAAACCACTTGTCTCCACTCACCCCAATCTAACATGCTCACACAAGCCTACCGAAAGCTCAAACCCCTAGCACTGAAAACCTCCCTTCATTTCTTTCAGGAAAGACCCCTACACTTCTGTCCTTCTACAACAGTTTTATGCACCCTCATGGTCAACCTGTTCTGCTCCATCCTTTCTAAGTGCTCAAACCACCTCAACAGCCCTTCCCCAGCCCTCACAATTAATAATGAAACTAAATTCATTAGAAATAAAATTTCATTTTTTGCTAATGTATCAAAAATAAGACAAAACTGTGTAATACGGTAATAATGTGCCAGTGGCACACACATTAGTTAATTTCAGATATAAATGATGCATGTTCAGTGTTTTTGTGGTTTCATTTTTATTTACAATGCATGTCAAGGGAAACTTGTTTATTATAAAAGATCTGATGATTTTTGTTACTTTAAGCATTAGTACTGTAGTGTATTATTAATTGTTCAGCATTAGGGCAAAACATGTACAGTGCCTAGCTTTAATATATGAAGTTAAACTCTTTTTGCTCAGGCAAATTAACTTAAGTAGCTCCATATCTTACTGCATACATACATTAATAATATTGCTTTTATAACAGGTTAAACGACATATGAGCAGTCATGGATTTGTGGCCTCAAAAGTTGATAAGAACGTATTAGAACAACATGTTACTGATGTTGATGGTAATAACGCTCTACATGAACAAAGTGAATCCGGCATTACAAGACTCACAGAGTCAACTACACACAATGCTGATGGAACAAGTATTGATGTCCACCAGCTTCCTGTTTCAGAAATATATTCTGTAAGTACTGTACAGTGTGTCACTGACTATACTTCAAAAAGAGCGATTTTTTTTTTCATTGCACCGGCCATCTCCCACTGAGCTGTGAATACTGTATAGTATTGTATAAAATTAGGAGTAAACACTGTAAAAATTTGAGCTGCAGACAAATCTGTAGTTCCAGGGTTACTGCTCGCTGGCTTGGTCCCGGACAAGGTCTGGATGAAGGCCTGATCAATCAGACTGTTGGTACTGATATTGGCTACATCAGGAACTAATTTTAAGAACTTGCTTTATCAAATTTCCTCATGAAGATAGCTATAGGTAATTTCCCTTATGTATGAAGAAAGGGTGTTGAAAAGTCATGATCCCTTTACATATATTGGGTTATGTTTCAGTGTACTCATTACACCTGTGCGACCTGCCCAGCATCTTCCATTCATGTAGAGTAATTTTGATTTGCAAATTTGAGCTTAATTGCTCCCAAATTTTCCAGGTGTTATGTCAGGATATGACTGACAGAGTACAAAGCATAACCAAGAAACTGGTAGGCAATGAATGAAGTGTAATTTGTGAAGGACTAGGTTTATGGATCAGATACTTGAAGATAAAGAGCTTTTCAACAAGGAATGCAAGAAAAATATAGGGTACTGTATTGTTATAGTTCTAGGTTTTTTAAGTGGTTTATCAGATCCAATTTACAGGTTTCTACTTTTTAAGAATGGAAAGCATGTACGTAATTGGTTTGATGCATCACAGAAACTGCTGTCTTTGGCACTGTAAATGGTTATTCCAGCGAAGGGTTACAGCTTAGTGTATATATAACATATGATAGGTAGATAAGGTAATTGTATTTCCTAAGAAGATACATTAGAGTTAGAACAGTAGGTTTAACAGAAAATAGTAAATATTACAAAGAATAGCCCATATTTATGCATAGCATTTCAGGCAGTCTAAATAGTTTTAAAATACAAAGTAGTACAGTGGACCCCCGAGTTTCGGTCATAATTTGTTCCAGAAGGCTGCTCAAGTGCCATTATCGAACGAGTTTGCTCCCTTAAGGAATAATGTAAAGTAGGTTAGTCCATTTCAGACCCCCAAAAATACACTTACAAAAGCACTTACAATAATACACTTACATAATTGTTCGAGTTTTGAGGTGACCGAAACTCGGGGGTCCACTGTATATTGAAGATATAAATTTATTTAGAGTGAAAGGTAGATGGGACAAAAAGAAAATGGCAACAGCAAGTAAGAGAGAGGTAAAAGTGTATAAATTAAGGGAGGAGGAAGTTAGGGTGAGATATAAGCAACTATTGGCAGAAAGGTGGGCTAGTGCAAGTATGAGAAGTGGGGGGTTGAAGAGGGTTGGGATAGTTTTAAAAATGCAGTATTAAAATGTGGGGCAGAAGTTTGTGGCTATAGGAGGGTGGGTGCAGGAGGAAAGAGGAGTGAGTGGTGGAATGAAGAAGTAAAGGGTGTGATAATAGAGAAAAAGGTAGCTTATGAGAAGTTTTTACAAAACAGAAGTGTTAATAGAAGAGCAGAGTATATGGAGAGTAAAAGAAAGGTGAAGAGAGTGGTGAGAGAGTGCAAAAGGAGAGCAGATGATAAAGTGGGAGAGGCTCTGTCAAGAAATTTTGCTGAAAACAAGAAAATTTTGGAGAGATAAACAAGTTAAGAAAGCCTAGGGAACAAATGGAGTTGTCAGTTAAAAAGAGAGAAGGGCAGTTAGTAGATGGGGAGCTGGAGGTATTGGGTAGATGGCGGGAATATTTTGAGGATGCGATGAAAAAAGGGAGGCGGTAATTTCATGCACTGGCCAGGGAGGTATAACATCATTTAGGAGTGAAGAAGAGCAGGATGTGTGTGTGAGGGAGGTGTGTGAGGCATTATGTAGAATGAAAGGGGGTAAAGCAGCAGGAACTGATGGGATCATGACAGAAATGTTAAAAGCAGGGGGGGATATAGTGTTGGAGTGGTTGGTATTTTTGTTTAATAAATGTATGAAAGAGGGGAAGGTACCTAGGGATTGGCAGAGAGCATGTATAGTTCCTTTATATAAAGGGAAGGGGGATAAAAGAGATTGTAAGAATTATAGGGAAATAAGTTTACTGAGTATACCAGGTAAAGTGTATGGTAGGGTTATTATTGAAAGAATTAGGGGTAAAACAGAGAGTAGGATTGTAGATGAGCAAGGAGGCTTTAGAGTGGGTAGGGGATGTGTAGATCAAGTGTTTACAGTGAAGCATATATATGAACAGTATTTAGATGAAGGTAGGGAAGTTTTCATTGCATTTATGGATTTAGAGAAGGCATATGATAGAGTGGATAGGGGAGCAATGTGGCAAATGTTGCAAGTGTATGGAATAGGTAGTAAGTTACTGAATGCTGTAAAGAGTTTTTATGAGGATAGTGAGGCTCAGGTTAGGGTGTGTAGGAGAGAGGGAGATTACTTCCCGGTAAAAGTAGGTCTTAGACAGGGATGTGTAATGTCACCATGGTTGTTTAATATAATTATAGATGGGGTTGTAAAAAAAGTAAATGCTAAGGTGTTGGGGAGAGGGGTGGGATTAAATTATGGGGAATCAAATGCAAAATGGGAGTTGACACAGTTACTTTTTGCTGATGATACTGTGCTTATGGGAGTTTCTAAAGAAAAGTTGCAAAGGTTAGTGGACGAGTTTGGGAGGGTGTGTAAAGGTAGAAAGTTGAAAGTGAACATAGATAAGAGTAAGGTGATAAGGGTATCAAACAATTTAAATAAAGAAAAATTGGATATCACATTGGAGAGAGGGATTATGGAAGAAGTGAATGTTTTCAGATCTTTGGGAATTGACTTGTCAGTGGATGGGTTTATGAAGGATGAGGTTAACCATAGAATTGATGAAGGAAAAAAGGGGAGTGGTGCGTTGAGGTATCTGTGGAGACAAAAAACGTTATCCATGGAGGCAAAGAAGGGAATGTACGAAAGTATAGTGGTACCAACACTCTTATATGGGTGTGAAGCATGGGTTGCAAATGCTGCGGCGAGGAGGCGGCTGGAGATGTCCTTTCTAAGGGCAATGTGTGGTGTAAATATTATGCAGAAAATTCGGAGTGTGGAAATTAGGAGGAGGTGTGGAGTTACTAAAAGTATTTGTCAGAGGGCTGAAGAAGGGTTGTTGAGGTGGTTTGGTCATTTAGAGAGAATGGATCAAAGTAGAATGACTTGGAGAGCGTATAAATCTGTAGGGGAAGGAAGGATTGGTAGGGGTCGGCCTTGAAAAGGTTGGAGGAAGGGGGTAAAGGAGGTTTTGTGGGCGAGGGGCTTGGACTTCCAGCAAGCGTGTGTGAGCGTGTTAGATAGGAATGAATGGAGACGAATGGTTTTTGGGACCTGACAAGCTGTTGGTGTAAGATACACACACAACCCGCACATAGAAAAGAGGAGCAACGTTTCAGTCTGACTTGGACCATTTACAAAGTCACACTAACACAAAGGACAGGTGGAATGGGTTATATATAGGCAGGCAGACAGGGGAGGGCACAAGAAAGTGGTGGAGGGGTAATAGTGGAAGTAGTAGTGGTAGTGGAAGTAGCAGTAGGAAAGGAGCACTGCAATGAAGCTGGCGGCCTGCATAGGGTAAGGACAAGAACACAGAGGGGAAAAATGAAAATACCACTACTACTTCCACTATTACCCCTCCACCACTTTCTTGTGCCCTCCCCTGTCTGCCTGCCTATATATAACCCCTTCCACCTGTCCTTTGTGTTAGTGTGACTTTGTAAATGGTCCAAGTCAGACTGAAACGTCGTCGTAAGCTCCTCTTTTCTATGTGCGGGTTGTGTGTGTGTATTGTTCCAGTCACGGTATTGTGCCTTTTTTGTTATTTATTGTTGGTGTAAGAGCAGGGTAATATTTAGTGAAGGGATTCAGGGAAACCGGTTATTATAGATTTAGCCGGACTTGAGTCCTGGAAATGGGAAGTACAATGCCTGCACTTTAAAGAGGGGTCTGGGATAGTGACAGTTTGGAGAGACTATTCTAAACTGTAGTATCTGAGCGCCTCTGCAAAGACAGTGATTATGTATGAGTGAGGTGAAAGTGTTGAATGATGATGAAAGTATTTTCTTTTGGGGGATTTTCTTTCTTTTTGGGTCACCCTGCCTCGGTGGGAGACGGTCGACTTGTTGAAAAAAAAAAAAATACATCTTCACTCCACCACCCTTCCTGTTGACCCTATCAGTGTGGAATAGTTTATAACCCTGTATGTTGCATTCAGAAGGCATTTCTCTATCTTTCAAGTTGAACCAGGTCTCCATTATAGCAATACTATCTATTACCTGCACTTGCAAGTAATCTTAGCTCATCTATCTTATTTCTTAGACTCCTACTATATGTATAGTAAACCTTAAGGGAGCTAGTCACTCGTTGCTCTCTACTATCTCTCTTTGTTTATTGAACAATTGCTTTGCCTTTACTAGCAACTTTATTTTGCACATTGTGTTTTAAACATATCCCTGGGGTATCCTGGTAATATCTGCTGTTTTCAACCCTAGTACTGCAGCCTGATTGTTTCCCACAAACACCCATACCTCTATAATCTATCAGCTTAAAGTCCTAGACAAATCATCAGTGACCCCCTCAATCGAATTGGCTAATGCAACCACTCCAGCCCCAGAGAGATGAACCCCATCCCTTGCATACATATCACGTTTGCCACAAAAATTTTCCCAGTTATCAATGAATGGGATTGCAAGTTCCTTGCAGTAACTGTCTAGCCAGCAATTTATACCAATTGCCCTAGACATCCATTCATTGCCCACTCCCCTTCTAGGCAAGATGCTACGTATGATTGGGGTCCCTCCCTTAGACCTGACTGTCTCTCACAGATGTAGGGTGACCTGAAAAAGAAACACTTTCACCATCATTTACACTATCAGTGTCTTGCCAGACATGCGCAGATACGACAGTTAAGGTGTCACTCCAAACAACAAATATCCCAAACCCCTCCTTTAGAGTGCAGACACTGTATGAAAATACTTTGCAATGTTTTTTCTGAACTAGCTTCTCCCTCCTCCCCCCAAAAAAAATACAATCCTTTGACCCCACAAAGCATTAATGAGATAAATGTCTTTCTGACCTAGGCTCTGCCCCCACAGAGATAGGATAATCAAGCACCCACTACTATGTTTTGAAAGGATAAAAAATTTCTGTACTTGGTTATAATAATAATAATAATAATAATAAATAATAATAATAATAATAATAATAATAATAATAATAATAATAATAATAATAATAATACTTTATTGAGACATGGTACAATGATACATGGTAGACAAGAAACATAGTTATTAATGAGATGTACATGCCAAAAGCCCCTAATATGCTGTGCATTCCGGGCATTCTTAGGTCTAGTACTTAATTCTAGACTACATGGTAAAAAGTTATGGTTGATAATTTATAAAATAAGTATAATTGCGTATCTAAGTTATAAAGTTTGAATATAAGTTGAACATATAAATTAATTGTAGCAATGCAACTAATTGAGTGAGATAACAATTTAAAACAATTACATAGTTGCATTGCAGTTACAGTATACGTGGTCATTATAATGTAAATGTTATGGAAATAGTTAGCTTAGTATGTATTATTCATAACAGGTTTTTACATTTAAGTGATTAGTCAGGTTTTTACATTAAGTGATTATTCTACTTTGTTGGGAATGTTTGATATTGAGCATTTAGCTTTGGGTGAGAAGGTGGTTTTTTAGCATCGTTTTGAATTGGGGTACAGGCAGGGTTTCTTTGGCAATGACAGGTAATGAATTCCAAATTTTCGTGCCTTTTATATGCATTGAGTTTTTACATAGTGTTAAATGGACACGGGGAACATCGAGGAGTGATCTGTGTCTAGTGTTATGGTTCATTGAAACACAAAGATTGTGACTTTCCTCATGCCAGTTACTAAGACAGGTGTTATGAAATGCACTTAAGACCTTTGGAACAGACCAAATTTGGCATAGAAGATAGAAGTCTGCTTGATGATAGAAGGTGGAAGGAGACCAAAGTGAGCAGAGAGAGATAGTGAGGTCCAAAACTGTAAGTTTAGGAGTAGAGGGTATGCCAAAGTAAGGGTATCAGCATTACCAGTTAATTTTGATGGTATCGACATCAGCCTAAAATTGAGTGCCGTATCTGTCATTATTGGTAAAAATTTTGGTATTGTCCCATCCCGATTTAGGAGTATGGTATGTACATAAAATTGATAGCTGGTGACTCTTGAGTGGTTCATTGAACCAAGTACTGCAAAATGTTCTTCATACTTCTAAACATAGTAAAATAGTGTAAGAAAAGCTGTCCAAGCATATATGTATGTAGTATGTATATATGTATTGCATTTTCCTACAGCCAGCTATTGTACTACAAAAATGAACAGCACTACATATAATGTATTAGACTTTAAAATTATTTCCTTTAATCATCAGGGACCTCATATCACAACACTCACACCTGAGATACTCCAGAGTGGTGTGGGCCAAGACATAGTGGCAGCAGAGACTATGGTTGTTGGCTCAATGTCAAGCATTGTTGTTTCTGCATCATCCATCCCTGAGAGTATTACAGCTGAGCTTCATCAAGCCAATCAAGTCTCTCACCACCACCACCATCATCAGAACCATCAAGAACCACATCAACATGAGCAAACACCAGATCATGACCAGCATTTTCGGCAAGGAAATTCCTTAATGCAACAATCTTTAACTTCATCCATTATTCCAGTGCAGCAGATGATTGTGATTCAAGATTCTGTCACTGTCCCAGGTCATACTGAGTTTTCTGTTCCACCTTCAAGTCAAGTCATTTCTGTCCCTCAGTCAACAAGTCAAGTAATATCTGTTCCACCAGTTTCAGGTCAAGTCATATCTGTTCCTCACTCAAATAGTCAGGTCGTCTCTGTTCCCACAGTCAGTAATCAAGTAATTTCTGGCACTATTCACACCCCTGAAGCCACCTTTACTGTGCCTATGGCTCAGCATTCTAATCAAGTAACCAGCCAACAGAAGCTTTCTACAATACATTATCAGTATTTTTCTTCCTAAAACGTTTTATTTTTATCGAAGATATCTATTAGAGAAAAAACTTTTATACTATGTATTACAAACAGGTACATGCAGAAAGGCCTGTTGTACCTGGTCATATATCAAGTTTTCAGACAAGGAACAATCCTCAAGCAAATAAAGGCAAACACAAAGGGTAGTGTTGAGTATCCATATACTATTCCCTCCACCAATACTATATACGTACAAAGTGAAATAGAGCAACATGATGTTAATGAGTGAGAGAGCAAAGTGAGTTCACTCACTGCAATTGGTTTTCCACCTAATACAAGATAGACCTGTGTGTGTGTGTGTGTGTGTGTACGTGTGTGTACGTGTATGTACGTGTGTGTGTATGTGTGTACGTGTACACACACACACACACTCGGCCAGCCAGCCTAAGTGAGTGCTTCCAGCCAGGGGTGAAAACATAACATCAATTTGGCCAGGGGCACGCTCTCACCCAATTGGTTAACGTATAAACCCGACAGTGAATCAGAGTAGTCGGGGCCCCTTTACAGCTACTCTGACCTAACTACCAGTTTGGCTGGTACAGAAGTGGTTGTGTGATGAACACTGAGTAAACTGTAATGTATTCTGCACATGACACACCTTACAGACAGGAAACACTATACTGTAAACATTATACATTTGAATTCAGTTCCTCAAGATATTTTGCATGACAGTTATAGGAATAAAGAATGTACACAATGGAAAGGATATGAAGGCAAGAATATAAAGTTGAATTGTACGATTACTCTCTGTGGGGAAGGGAAATCTATAAATTAGCACAAGCATTCAAGATTCAAATCACTGTTTCACTTGGCTAGCTCTGTTTACAGCATGCTCACTAGGGCTTCTAGCATTCATCACAGACACTGTCCATGGTTTTCCCATCATTTGGCACAGCCTGGAGAGGAACAGCTGACAAAGAAAACATGGTAGGGACTAAGAGATTCTGGGGCCACTGCTAGGCTATGGAAAGGTAATCCCTGAATGCTTTAACAGGGCAGAGGATGGGATTACTAGAGGTATCCACAGTCATAATCACATGGAAACCGTTGGGCAGTGTGGACTCTCGTTCTTGAGAAGGCAGGCCAACCTCGGTATGAGGGTGACCTGAGTTCTTTTGGATGGAAGGTTAACAGATTATGAGACTGTTGGAGGGCATGAGGGTTACCACCCAGGGCACCTGAAGCAATTGTCAGGAATGCTGTCATCTGAGCAGACTACAGTTGGTATTCCATGGATATGGTAAAATGTGTGTGGAGATAATAGTATATATGCCAAAACCACCTAGGTGGTAGACAGCAACCACCCAGGGAGGTACTATCATCCTGCCAAGTGAGTGTGAAACAGAAACCTGTAATGATGGTAGGATTGCTGGTCTTTTTTTTTTAATGTCTCATAAACATGCAGGATACCAGGTATATCTTGCACTTAAATCACACTACATATGCATGTACATGCATATATATGCATACCCCTCTGGGTTTTCTTCTATTTTTGTAATAGTTCTTGTTCTTGTTTATTTCCTCTTATCTTCATGGGGAAGTGAAACAGAATTCTTCCTCTGTAAGGAATGTGTGTCGTAAGAGGCGACTAAAATGCTGGGAGCAAGGGGCTAGTAACCCCTTCTCTGAAAAAAAAAATACTGACACCACATTAAAAAATAAATGAAGAATTGTTATGTTGCTTCAGTGGTGTTCTTAACTTGGTTTGTCTGTGAGGAAACCCTCAGGTATTACAAAAACTCTTCAAGGGAACACACACAAACCTGGCTCTGCCTGGCTCTCACAGTACTGATGAATAAGGAATTTAATTGTAATAAACTGAGTGACCTTTTTGAGAACAACCTTAGAAAATAAGTGTACGTAACATTCAAGGCATTATTTGTGTGTTTCCCACATGAGTACATCATCCATGGTATACATAAGATTTTATTTGGATTTTTAGCCCCGGAGAGTTAGACACCCAGGATAACCCAAGAAAGGCAGTGTCATCGAGGGACTGTCTCTCTTATTTCCATTGGGGTCCTCAATTTTGTCCCTAGGATGTGACCTACATCCAGGTACCTACTTGCTTGCTAGATGAACAGAGGCAACAGATGTAAGGAAACATGACTAATGTTTCCACCCTTGCTGGAAATCGAACCACACACACACTGTGTGAAGTGAGTGTTGCCTACCAGGCCATGGGACACCAATGAATGTGAACATAATATTACATGTGCTACATGTGTACTGTTCTAGAGTTTACCTCAAATAATTATCTTTAAATCCAACACATTGTATTAACTGACAAAGTCCACATACACTATGCTATTTATTAACAAAAATGCTTATCTTACAGAAATCAGCTGTCTCAAAAAATCAGTTGACTTCCCCCAAAAAATAAATCATCCCACAAAAAGCATTTGTAAGGGAAATCATTCTTACAGAAAGCATCTTACAGAAACACTGCTTCTTTCTGTAACTCAGCACTTGCAAAATCATTGGCAGTGCAGTTTTCCCATGTCATTTAATGCTTATCAAAGGAAAACAAATAGCACAAATGAAAGAAATAGTATAACAATAAAAAATGATGGAATAAAAAATGATGGAATAAAAAATGATGGAATATTTATTAAGTACGTATCCCCAAAAGGGGACCTTTAAATGATTGCCTGAATTTTTTCTTCCTGCCTTGAAAATAACTTCCTAGTTAAGTAAAATGACCCATAGCTCAATCGTTAGTGCACCCAGCACACACACTGAGTGTTAGTTGACTGGTATGGGTTGCATCCTGGGGAACAAGATAAGAGAAGATAAGATTTTGTTCGGATTTTTATCCCCGGAGGGTTAGCCACCCAGGATAACCCAAGAAAGGCAGTGCATCATCGAGGGACTGTCTCTCTTATTTCCATTGGGGTCCTCAGTCTTCCCCAGGATGCAACCCACACCAGTCGACTAACACCCGGGTACCTGCTTGCTGGGTGAACAGGACAATAGGTGTAAGGAAACGTCCAATGTTTCCACCCCTGCCGGGAATCAAACCCGGACCCCCAGCATGTAAAGCGAGAGCTTTGCCTGCCAGGCCATGGGGCTCCAATGGAAATAAGTCCCTCGATGACGCACTGCCTTTCTTGGGTTATCCTGGGTGGTTAACCCTTTGGGGTTAAAAATCTGAACAAAATCTGATCTTACCTGGGTGTTAGTTGACTGGTGTTTACCTGGAGAGAATTCCAGGGGTCAACGCCCCCGCGGCCCGGTCTGTGACCAGGCCTCATGTTGGACCAGAGCCTGATCAACCAGGCTGTTACTGCTGGCCGCACACAGTCCAACGTACGAACCACAGCCTGGCTGGTCAGGTACCGACTTTAGGTGCCTGTCCAGTGCCTGCTTGAAGACAGCCAGGGGTTTGTTGGTAATCCCCCTGATGTATGCTGGGAGGCAGTTGAACAATCTTGGGCCCCTGACACTTATTGTGTTGTCCCTCAACGTGCTAGTGGCACCCCTGCTTTTCATTGGGGGATATTACATCGCCTGCCGAGACTTTTGCTTTCGTAGGGAGTGATTCTCGTGTGCAAGTTTGGTACTAATCCCTCGAGAATTTTTCACGTGTATATAATAATGTATCTTTCCCGCCTGCGTTCTAGAGAGTACAGGTTTAGGAACTTCAAGCGTTCCCAGTAACTGAGGTGGTTTATCGCAGTTATGCGTGCCGTGAAGGTTCTCTGCACATTTTCAAGGTCAGCAATTTCACCCGCCTTGAAAGGTGCAGTTAAGTGTGCAGAAATATTCCAGCCTAGATAGAACAAGCGATCTGTAAAGTGTCAACATGGGCTTGGCATCCCTGGTTTTGAAGGTTCTCATTATCCATCCTGTCATTTTTCTAGCAGATGCAATTGCTACAGTGTTATGGTCCTTGAAGGTGAGATCCTCTGACATGATCACTCCCAGGTCTTTGACATTAGTTTTTCGCTCTATTGTGTGGTTAGAATTAGTTTTGTACTTCGATGAGATTTTAATTTCCTCACGATTTCCGTATCTGAGTAATTGAAATTTCTCATCATTGAACTTCATATTGTTTTCTGCAGCCCATTTAAAGATTTGGTTTATGTCTGCTTGGAGTCTTGCAGTGTCTTCAACGGTGGACACTCATACAGATTCGGGTGTCATCTGCAAAGGAAGACATGGCACTGTGGCTTATATCCCTGTCTATGTCTGATATGAGGATGAGGAACAGGATGGGAGCGAGTACTGTGCCTTGTGGAACAGAGCTTTTCACAGTAGCTGCCTCAGACTTTACTCTGTTGACTACTACTCTTTGTGTTCTACTTGTGCATTTGTGCACTAGCTACTCAACTTTTTTATTTGTTAACCATTTGCGCTCATTTTTGGTGTACTATTAGAAGCTTATATAGAAGGACCTGTGACGAAGTTTCAATAAAATCGGCCAAAAAGCAAATGAACCACGCAAGATTTACTGAAAATTCCACTTAGGAGTGAGCGGGTCCGAAGTGGTACTTGGAAAAGTGGTTTTGACATTTTCTGTTGATAGAACACTTCTACGTCCATCATGTAGCATGTACCAATTCTTCATCCTGGGACAAAATTGACCTAATTTGTCCTAAATGCTCTGCATGACAAGCAACTTTTTATATAGTAGTATGTCACTGATATCAGCTAGGCCTGTATACCTCGTACATGTACTTGTAGAAATAAAGATATTATTATGGATTTAATATAGGTTTTTAAGTATTCCCACGTTTTATCTCCTTAAGGTTGTTGACTAGCCTAAAATTCACTACAAAAGCTTAAAAAACTTACATGGTGAGTTTGGACCAAAAAGAGTACATGTATATTATAGGTAAGATACAGTATTGTTAAGTTTGTAGCTAATCATACACACAACCCGCACATATAAAAAAAAGAGAGGAGCTTACGACGACGTTTCGGTCCGACTTGGACCATTTACAAAGTCACACTAACACAAAGGACAGGTAGAAGGGGTATTTATAGGCATTACATTGTTAAATGCTCCAAACTTCAGAACACCCGTGACTTAACCTGATTCCTTCCCCTTCTATCTCTTCCCCCTTCTCCTCTTTTTCCTCTGGGTTTTCTTTCTTTTCTTTTGCCTTGTATTTGTCCTTCTTTATTTTATTTTATTTCCATTTTTTCCCCCTCTGTGTTCTTGTCCTTACCCTATGTGGGCCGCCAGCTTCTTTGCAGTGCTCCTTTCCTAGAATATGACTGACTCCACTACTACCTCCATTATTACCCCTCCACCACTTTCTTGTGCCCTCCTCTGTCTGCCTACCTATAAATACCCCTTCTTCCTGTCCTGTGTGTTAGTGTGACTGTAAATGGTCCAAGTCGGACCGAAACGTCATCGTAAGCTCCTCTCTTTTTTATATGTGCGGGTTGTGTGTGTAATGTTCCAGTCACGGTATTGTGCCTTTTTTTTTTTAGCTAATCATGTGAGACTATAGTCATTGCATGGAAATCAAATCCAAGGATGAGTTATATTACACTGACCAGAAGCCACCTGCACATACCAATAGTTACATGAACCTCCTTGATACAGTGCAACAGCACTGACAATTTGAAGCTAAAGCTAAAGCTCTCGCTTCACATGGCGAGGGTCTGCGTTTGATTCCCAGCGCGTGTAGAAACATTGGGCGTGTTTCTTTACACCGGTTGTCTATGGTCACCCATCAGTAAAATAGGTACCTAGGAGTTAGTCAGCTAGGCCTGTATACCATGTACATGTAGTAAAATAAAGATATTATTATATTTTTGGTGGGGCGGGGAAGGGGTTTGGTAAAGACCACCAAAGCGTACGCCTGATTGAGCCCTGACTTCTGGGAGTCCAGGAATTAGTAATATAATAATATCTTTATTTACTACAAGTACATGTATATGGTATACAGGCCTAGCTGACGTCAATGACATACTACTATATAGAAAGCCGCTTGTTATGCAGAGCATTTCGGGCAAATTAGGTCCTTGTCCCAGGATGCGACCCACCCCGGTCGCCTAACACCCAGGTACCCATTTTACTAATGGGTGAACATAGATAGCTAGTGTAAAGAAACATGCCCAATGTTTCTACCCGCGCTGGGAATCAAACACAGACCCTCTCGATGGCACGAGGAAGATTTGTTGCCCAAAACTGGGCGATGAAAGAAAAGGAACGAAAGTTCCTTTGTAATAGAGATAGAAACTTGAAGCTTCCAATTAGATCCGGTGGACTCCCTTTCCAAGCCCCAGCAGATCGAGATGCCTACACCCCCACCTGAGTTCAGTAACCGGCTTCCCACCAAAGACCATTAAAGAATTAATGAGGTATGTAATCAGTCCCTCAGCCTGGAATTAATGTGTTCAGGAATATAGTGCAGTCAGGTGAGTTGCAGTGTCTGTCAGACATTGCAACATCATGGGATCTTGATACAAAGAATTCTTCAACACTTGTCCAACCGTTGGACGAATTATTATTATTATTATAATCAGATAGAAGCGCTAAACCACAGGGGTTACCGTTGGACGAAGACCTACTTACACTAGTGGATGGTCCCACTACGATTCCCGTCTCCTGCTTCGACTCACCTGACTGCAGTATATAAGCCACTTCTCTGGCTTATATGGATTGATGGATTGAACACATCGATTCCAGGCTGAGGGACTGATTACCTCATACTCCTACTTCTGCTTTGTTTTGGGATGATGAAGCCAGTGTGGCGAAACGTTTATTCAATAAATATTCCCATATGTTGCATAAGTGTCTCAATTCATCAAAATAGATGAGGACAAGCATCCCTGAGAGAACGGGGAAAATTTGTCATTGATAATCAGGCGAGAGAAACGTCTACACCCGACGAAGGCTGGCGCATAAGTCCTCCCTGAGCATGAGCATGAAACATTTTGTTGGGGGTTTATAGGGTCGCTGACAGCTCACGCCGTATCTAGCTATGCCTTGAGGTGTCGAGAAGTAAGGTTTATTCAGGTATACACAAATACAGTTACATGATTATCATGCATAGCAGCATATGTGTAGAGAACCTAGGATAATCCAAAAAAGTCAAACAAAGTGACTTATTTCCATTGGGGTCCCAGTTTGAAGAAACAATATAAGGGGATGTAAATTATATGTCAACGATATGCTTGACCCGCAGGAACAAGTATGCGTCAGGATTTCCTGACGATGAACAGGATTGAACTGTTCCCCATTAAGTAGTACTGACAAGGCCACGGTGGCCCGTGGCCTTGTGGCTAAAGCTCTCGCTTCACACGGCGAGGGTAGAAACACTGGTTGTCTATGTTCACCCATCAGTATAAAATGGGTACCTGGGTGTTACTCGACTGGTGTGGGTCATATCCGGGGACAATACTGACCTAATTTGCCCGAAATGCTCTGCATAACAAGCGGCTTTCTATATAATAGTATGTCATTGATGTCAGCTAGGCCTGTATTCCTTGTACATGTACTTGTAGAAATAAAGATATTATATTAATAAAAAAAACTTAAGAGGACAAAAAAAATAAAAATATCGGCAGTCACTTAAAAGTACTCTACCTAAATACAATAAACAATTTCAAGCTATTAATTAAACCTCCGGGGTTACTAAGCCGATAATTACCACTGCAACATTATCCAGTGTCAATCGAGTGAAAAAAATGTACCTCCATATTGTACTACCCCTCTTGATCTGGGGAATTGGGTCTGTGCTCCAGTTCCCTGAATTGAACCTGAATGCCACCCACAGGCGCTGTATAATCCTACGGATTTAGCGCTCCCCCATGATTATAATAATAATAATCCATATTGTACTTATGAATAATATATATTTTACTTATAAATAAATATTGTATCTTTTATCGCTTAAACACAATAAGGAATGCAATATTCTTTATAATAATAAAAAAACAAATACATATAGTGGTCAGAATGATAACAAATTCCCACTCTAGACAGCATACTCCACCAATATTCAAAAGTCTCAAACTACTCACCGTAAAGAACATTCATACTTACTCTTGTGCCTACTACATATATAAAACTTTACACTCTAATATAAACCCTCTGCTCAAAACTCTCCTCACCAACTTTAATAGGACCCATGACCACAACACACGACACAGATCACTTTTTGATATACCCCGTGTTCATATCAACCTATGTAAAAATTCTATGCACATAAAGGGCCCCAGAATCTGGAATTCATTACCAGTAAATATTAAGATAATCTTGTCTGAAAATCAATTTAAGACTCAACTCAAAACCACCTACTCACCCAAACCTAAATGATCATGCTATAAACTACTTTGAAAATGCTCATTGTTACTTTCCTATACGATAATCTCAATTTTAATAATATGTTACTATTATGTTACCCCTACTCATATTATAAGTTAATGTCAAAAATGCTCAATGTTATTTTCCTTAAGATAATCTCAATTCCATATTATCATTCAAGAATCTTAACACCTGTAACAATCTAAGATCTAATATCATTATATAATAATTTAAACAGTAAAATTTCATCATATTGTAATTTTGAAAATAATTTTTAACTAGAATAAACTCAATAAATTTCTCTAATATTAAGTACATAGTTTTTAAGGACTAGAATAAGCTGCCCCTAATGCCATGGCATGTCAGTGGCTCTCCTTGCACTCAATTTACATTGTAACTTCCGATACCCATGTAACCTGCAATGAAATAAAATTTGTTTGTTTGTTTGTTTGTAAAGACTATAGTTGGTGTACATGTATCATGTCAAAATAAAATTATTATTATTATTATTATTATTATTATTAACTCGCACATAGGAAGGAAAATCTTACGACGAAGTTTTGTTGGGACTATAGTTGCTCCTTACCGCTGCCTCCACCGTCATGGCTTCTCTGCTCAGGTAAATAAAAATGTTTTTCACAAAGTCTCCGCATACCAGCCTCGTAATATGTATTGAGGAATGCCGGTTAGAGCTTGAGCGGAGGAATTTGACCTGCTCTTCCTTGGATCAAACCTAAATGCCTCCCAGAGCATTCCTCCCCAAAAATTATTGCTGTTCTCCCTTTCCTTGAATCAAACCTGAATTCCTCCCTTTAATAATAATAATAATATCTTTATTTACTTCAAGTACATGTACATGGTATACAGGCCTAGCTGACATCAGTGACATACTACTACATGTATATAGAAAGTCCCTTGTTATGCTGAGCATTTCGGGCAGATTAGGTCAGTGTCCCAGGATGCGACCCACACCAGTCGACTAACACCCAGGTACCCATTTTACTGATGGGGAACATAGACAACAGGTGTAAAGAAACACGCCCAATGTTTCTGCCCTGGCTGGGAATCGAACCCAGGCCCTCGCCGTGTGAAGCGAGAGCTTTAGCCACCAGAGCTGCTGTATAATTCCTATGGGTTTAGTGCTTCCCGTGAAAGTAATAACAGTTATGATAAATGGTTTTCAAAACCGACAAGTTGAAGATTGAGACACTTTTTCCAACATAAGGGAATCTTTATTAAGGAAACGTTTCGGAACACACTGGCTTCATCAGTCCAATACAAAGCATAAGTATCTCAATCTTCAACTTGTCGGTTTTGAAAACCATTTATCACATCTGTCAGACACTGCAACATTATGGGAACTTGATACAAGATATTCTTCAATACTTGTCCAACATTTAGAGGAAGACCTACTTACACTAATGGATGATTCCACTGTGATCCTGCCTCCTTGTGCTTCCACTCACCTGACTACATTATATAAGCCACTTCTCTGGCCATAGGCTGTACTTTCTACAAGAGTGATGGACTGAACACTTCGATTCCAGGCTGAGGGACTGATAACCTCAAACTACTCTGCTTTGTAGTGGACTGATGAAGCCACTGTGTTGCCAACGTTTCCTTAATAAAGCTTCCTATATGTTGCATAAGTGTCTCAGTCTAAAGTAACAACAGTATATACTGAGGTGACCAGAAATGCATACTGAGGTGACCAGAAATGCATACTGAGGTGACCAGAAATGCGTATTAAGGAGTAAATATACAAGAAATTTGACCTAGTCACCATTTCCTTCGGTCAAACCTGATTGCTACCGGGGCACCTGGTAGCCTAGTTGCCTCCTCCATCACTAGTTAACTACACTAGTCGCCTCCTCCATCACCGGTGGCCTAGTGGCTAAAGCCTCGCTCACGCATGGAGGCCCAGGTTCGATTCCTGGCGAGGTGGAAACATTTAACGCGTTTCACCCTGTTGTCCTGTTCACCCTAGCAGCAAATAGGTACCTGGGTGTTAGTCGACTGGTGTGGTTCGCATCCTGGGGACAAGATTGAGGACCCCAATGGAAATAAGACAGACAGTCCTCGATGATGCACTGACTTTCTTGGGTTATCCTGTGGCTAACCTCCGGGTTAAAATCTGAACAAAATCTTATCTCTTATCTTATCTTATTGCCTCCTTTAACCCAGGCACTGTATGTCCCTTTATGAGTATAGCACTTCCTGCTAATATAATAATAAAGTAATAATATCAGTAATGAGGTTTCATACTTTTTCAGGCTATGGTCAGGAGGACACAGTGTGGAGCAGCCGCCTGCCACCTCCACACTCGCCTCTCCACACAATGGTAAGTAAAATAACTTTACTTGGTAATAATAATAATAATCATAATTTTATTTACTACAAGTACATGTACATGGTATACAGGCCTAGCTGACATCAATGACATACCACTTGTATTTAGAAAGCCCCTTGTTATGCAGAGCATTTCGGACAAATTAGGTCCTTGTCCCAGGATGCGACCCACACTAGTTGACTAACTCCTAGGTACCCATTTTACTGATGGGTGAACATAGACAACCAGTGTAAAGAAATACGCCCAATGTTTCTCCCCATGCTGGGAATCGAACGCAGACCCTTGTCGGTAAAGCGAGAGCTTTAACCACCAGGCCACAGAGCCTGGTGGTGGGCAGGCAAAGTGATTTTCCTAGGCCATGTCATTGGGCAAGGTGAAGTGTCTCCTGTCATTTTGACCATCTTGTTAAGCAGCATTTAACTATGCAGGTTATCCAGACACTTCAATCTATCTTTAAGGCAGATGTACTGTAGTTGTTTCATATTTGTTGGTCCACTTTTCAATTATTGTAGCCAATTAGGAATCACCTTCAAGGAGGGTGCCTTAATACTTGCTCCAGGATTGAACCTGGGCACTATAGTTGTCAGCTGAAGGCACTGCCACTGATCAGGAACAACTTTGCTAGACTTGAACTGGATGTTAGTAAGATTATTTAGGCACAGGTGCCATAGCCAGGTTAGCTGCCTGCTCTACTAGGGGACTTGTAATTCACTGGCGTAACCTTCATTGTGCAAACAAAAGATTGGGTTTAATTTTGCTGACTGTGTGTGTGTGTACGTGTGTACATGCGTGAGTGCGTGCGTGTGTACATGCGTGAGTGCGTGCGTGAGTGCGTGCGTGTGTACATGCGTGAGTGCGTGCGTGAGTGCGTGCGCGTGCCTACTCACCTAGTTGTGGTTGCAGGGGTCGAGTCACAGCTCCTGGCCCTGCCTCTTCACTGGCCGCTACTCGGTTATTACCCACTACATGAGCTTTATCATACCTCTCCTAACCCTTTCAGGTCGCCAGGCCCTCTCCAAATCTCGCTTTCAGGGTCGCAGAATTTAAAAAAAAAAATCCTTTTTTATGAAATGATAGTTTTTTTTCTAAATCTAATAGGCTAAAAAATTTTTTTGCGATCAATACTTACCGAGATATAGAGGGTTGAAGTTGACCAAAATTGAACCGCTTATGGCAGCATCGCTGATTGCCGGTTGGCCGTAATCTTGTATTTAGTTTTGGAGTTGTTTTCTTATTGTTTTTAATTTTTATTTTTCAAATAACTTTTATGGCGTGAGACCAATATAAGTGCTGTTTTTCAAATATTTACTAGTTGATTATTACACAATAACGGCATAAAGTTTGTTCTCACTATTTTGTTTACAAAACATATTTACAAACACTTACAATGTAAAATATTGTTTATTACTATTGTTCAATCATATATATACATATATATAGTCACTGGACATGTTCCTAAAAGTTCTGCATCTTGTGGAAGTCTTTGAAACATGGTGTCATGCACAGTCGTGTTTTACACTCTTCACACATAAAACAAGTGTGTCTGCGTTGTTGTGGGCATTTTTTTGTATGTGCACAGACAAAACATCTCTTCTGAGCCTTTTTCTTGCAAGCAGTAGCAGGCAGTTTTGTTAGGAAGTGATCACCAGGCTTCAGACGAGAGGGTAGGTGTTGATAATTTGGTGGGCGGTTTTCTATTGCAGGTGTTGTTCCTTGGTACTTAAATATTTTTGTCTGATGACAGACAAACAAAATTCGCCATATGGTGGTTTGTTTGTGGTCTTCAACTTATAAATATTATAAGCATTGAGCATGGAAATGTCCAGAATGTGAAAAAAGAGTTTTATGTACCACTTATAACTCTTGCGAACACAATCAGCAAACCAAATCTGCATGTCACATTTGTCCACTGAACTCATATTGAGGGTGTAGTCAATCACAACTGCAGGTTTTAGAATGGGTTCATTGGTCTCTCTATTCAGCCTGCCAGTGTCTGTCATTTTGTTAGGGTGAACTGATGACAACAGTGTGACATCTCGTTGTCATGCCACCGAAATGCCATGATGTCATTGGCAGCAAACGCCTGCACCTGACCTCTACAAGGGCCTGCATCGAACCTAGGCATATGCTTACGAGTTCCACGCACTGTACCGCACACATCTGTCACGTTTACTCGCAAAAAATCACTGAGGGAGGGGCTTGTGTACCAGTTATCAGTATATAATATATGCCCCTTACCAAGATATGGTTCCATCATTCATTGTTCTAACCAATCAACAGAGATACCCAATAACTTCCTGGTATCTTGCAATGTATAACTTCCAATGTACACAATAATATCCAATACAAGACCACTGTAGCAATCACAAAGCACAAACAGCTTTATACCAAAGCATTTCCTCTTGCTTGGTATATACTGCTTGAATGACAGTCTACCTTTGAACAGAATCAATGACTCATCAATAACAAGTTCCTGAAGGGATAAATGCATATTGAATTTGTTTCAGATACACAAACACATTCCTAATCTTATATAACCTGTTGTTTCTGTTAGGCCTGGTTTTGTCTAAAAGTGTAGCATGCGTAACAGTAGCACAAATCGATTCACTGATATTATATCACTGAAACCTGGTGTTGAATCAGGCGGTCTGTCGACCAGTATGATTTGACACTGTGCTTATACACATGTGGCATAAGCATTATTGTGGCAAAGAAAAGATACATCTCAGCCACACTTGGAGGCGTGATTGTGAAAGTATATTGTGTTTGCCATGGTGTACTCGTAGTATGTGTTGCTCCTGACAATAATTTCCATCATGGGTTTGTCAAAGAATAACTCAAACATTCCAGTTCAGTGGCATTGTTTCAAGTGTACATGATGGGCATATCTCCACTTTGACTTCATCAAACTGATGGGTATTGAGAATAAAATGTCAGCTTCCTGCCAATCCCAGTGCGGTCTGCTGGTGGGTACTGGATATTGACAGGTGGTTGTGAAGGTTGTGGTTGTGCAGGTTGTGTGGTGGTGGGTGGGGAGGGTGGCCTTTGTTGTAGCTCAGCTGAGTCAGCGGCGTGGTGGCAGCATGGCTCACTGCTGGTGCCTCATGCCTGGCACCACCACCACAGATGCATGCACATTTCTCATCCCAATTGCAACACTATCATCTTCATTTTTCACTATCTGTCCCTGTTGTACGCCCACGGATGTACTCCGAGATGTACTCCTTCCTTGGAACAGCATATGGCACGCTACCAGAGCGCATATACCGTCGTATATACTGACGTCTTCACTGGAGAATATTCCACCACTCTCGCTACTGGAACTGTTTTGAAGAGCTTGGGTTCATATTCACTATCACTTTCATCACCATTGCTCACATCCGAGTCCTGGATATGGGTAAAGAAGAGTTTCTCCTCGTTCTGGACAACTGAAAGTGAACAAGATGCCACAGCACCAGAGGTGAAGGTTGAGGGTCGTCTGGGTTTTCCTCAATATTACCGCACATATTATGGTTACTAGTTCCGGCTCACAACCCCCCTCAAAACCTTGAAAGTCATCATCAATGACACTTCCATCGGTGTTAGAACTGTCACTGGGGAACAAAAGTGTTCCAATTCGCTGAGGAGTGAGGAGTTTCTCCAGAGGCATGGTGAACAAGGTGTACTAACATGCGTTCCCACAATGCACCACTGGGTCCCGATTTTTCCTACTGCACACACTGACCACGCAGACCCATTCTCTCACCTCTAGGCCTACCAGTCTTTTCCCGCTTAACCCTTTCAGGGTCCAAGGCCATTTTGGAAGGGGTGCAGTGTCCAAGAATTAAAAAAAAAAATTCTTATTTTTTTTTCTTATGAAATGGTAGAGAATCTTTTCTGAAGGTAATAAACAAAAAGTACGAATTTAATTTTAAAATTGACAAAATTATGCTCGCAATTTTGATGTGTCAGCGTATATTTACGCATTAGCATTTTGCCACTTTGACTCCCATTTTAGGCCAATTACTTTTTCCAGTCGACCAAATTCTTAGCTATTTCACTAGTATTATTTTATCAATTGAGCACAAGAAAACGCCCAGTCAACTGTTTCCCCAACTACAAAATAAAGTGATTGGAAATTGGTAATTTAATAATTTTACTCAAAGTTCAAAATATTCCAATTTCAAAATAGGGTGCAGAATAAAAATGCAGGCATTCCTGGCACTAAAAATAACATTTCCCTTTTGTTCAATTTGTTATGTTTTCAGTCTTTAAAAAAATTCCATTTTGCTTTTTTATTCACATAATGAATTTTTATTCAAACCAAAAAAAAGGAAGATTTGCTGTTATGCAAATTGTAATAATTGTACAAATAATATCATCCCTTTGTGAACGATAATTTGACCCACCAGCTCGCGAAGACGTGTGAGGTCATTTGTTTTCTCCTTTAACATAGGCAAAAATTTAACATTTCCGCCATTTTGAGCTCAGTTTCTAGCCATTTCCCGTACTAAAACCAATCAAAATTATCTCTATATCTTTTAATATATCTTCCATTCTATCAAATGAGACCAAGAAATTGCAAATACAACTATACAAAGTATAAAAACACTGCAAAGTCCTGTTTAATCAAAATTGCGGTTTCAGGTTTTTTTTTTCATTATGCACGTGCTGGGATTTGTTTTATGGGTAATTTACCACATAGATGTATTCTCCAATTGGCCAAATTTTCCCCCTCAAAGTTATCTGAGTGAGCTGAGCTCATGACGAGAACACGGTTTGGATTTTAACTCAAAGCCGTAGAATACAGCACGGACCCTGAAAGGGTTAATTTGAAGGGCGCTAGAATTTATGCGATAGTATGCTCAGTTATTTCCCATACGATAATCTCAATTTTTAAAATATGTTACTATTTTTTACCCCCTACTCATATTATAAGTTAATGTCAAAATGCTCAATGTTTTTTCCCCAAGATAATCTCAATTCCAATTATCATTCAAGAATCTTAAACCTGTAAAATCAAGATTAAACATATAAAAAATTTAAACAGAAAATTTTTCCATTTGTAATTTTGAAAAAATTTTTAACAGAATAAACTCAATAAATTTCTAATATTGTACATTTTTTTAAGGACTAGAATAAGCTCCCCCTAATGCCATGGCATGTCAGTGGTCCTTCACTAAATTTTCTTTTAATTTTCCATACCCATGTAACCCAATGAAAAAAAAACCCGACGGTAAGCCATACTAGTAGGCAAACCCCTGAAAGGGGGGTGTATGGATCCCCCCCCACTACATCACTCCAGTCTTTCCCCTTTTGACATCCTGTGACTAAAGAAATATTTTCCAACATACCTGTGGTTCATCTGAGTTTAACTCCAAACTATTTTTCTTGCCCCATCTCTGGAACATCCTGTCTTTGTCCACCTTGTGATTCCTCTCAGTATTTTATATGTGTTAATGCCCCCTATCTCCCTGTTTTCAAGTGTTGTCAGGTTGTTTTCCCCTTAACCCTCCCGGGGGAACCCCCCAGCTCGGGGACTAGTCTTGTTGAAAACCTTTTTGCACTTTCTCTAGTTTCCTTACATCCTTAGCTGGTGGGGGTTCCCAAACTGAAGCTGCATCCCAATATGGGCCTAACTTACAGTGTACAGGGTTCGAATGACTTTATTAAGATGTGGGAATGCTGTTCTTGGGTTTTGCCAGGCGCCCGATGCTTCAGCAGTTTTTGGGGTTGATGTGCCCCTCAGATGTGCCCGGTCTTATATTCACCCCCAAAATCCTTTTTAGTGAGGTTTGTAGGCTCTGGCCCCTAGACTGTACTCTGTCGGGGCTTTTTGCCCCTTCCCCAACTTCATGATTTGACTTGGGGGGGTTGAACTCCAGGAAGATGCTGGGCCAGGCCTGCAGCCTGTCCAGATCCCCCTTAGTTCTGCCTGGTCCCCGTCCAATTGAATTCTTCTCATCAACTTCACATCATCTGCAAACAGGGACCCGGGGTCATTCCTTCTGTCATGTTTTACAAAAAAACCCGAAACAGCACCGGTTCTAGGACTGATCTCTGTGGCACCCCCCATTACAGGCACCCCTGACACCCGCCACGTACCATGCTCTTTTCTACCTGACAGGTATTCCCTGATCCATTGTGTGCCTTCCCTGTTATCCCCGCCTGTCCTCCAGCTTTTCCCTTAATCTTTGGTGGAACTGTGTCAAACGCCTTCTTACAGTCCAAGAAAAAGCAACTCCCACCCTCTCTCTCTTGTCACGGCTGTCACCCTGTCATAGAACTCCGAGGTTTTGACCCCGGATTTCCCCTTCCCCCAAACCGCGGCTGTCGTTTTTTAAACTCATTCTTTTAGGTGCTCCACCCCTTTCTCATGATAATTTTTCCATGACCTTGCATACTATACATGCAGTGACACTGGTTTTAGTTTTTTAACCTTTGACTGTTTGGGTCATATATCGTTTCAGCCAAAATTTTAGTGGCTTCAAATCGCAGGAAAGCTGGTAGGCCCCCATATGAGAGAATGGGTCTTTTGGTCAGTTGCGCTGTATAAAAAAAACCCGGACGAGTATAATGAGAAAAAAAAATGCCGTGTTTTTGGATTAAAACGCCAACTTTTAGGTGTATTTTTGTATAGTATTTATGGTTGTATTCTTTTTATGGTCTCATTTTATAGAATGGAAAACATATTACAGATATAGAGATGATTTTTTTTAGTTTCATGATGAAAACCTTGAAATTGAGCTCAAAGTAGTGGGGAAAGTTCGATTTTTGCCAGTGTTCAAGAGTACACAAATCATGCCCCGCGCCCCAAAAACCAATGGTAGTCTAATATTCTTCACGGCATTGATATTATTTATACCATTTTTTAATAATGCA
>WNWK01016733.1:0-44168 GCA_009830355.1 Cherax destructor
AGTACAGCATAGGGCAATAATTGCTTATATATGTGACAGGTGAGGCGAGCAGGAGGAGGCGGCCATAGGGGAGCCATCCACTGTCGAAGTAGTTTGCCCAAAGGTTTGGACAAGTGTTGAAGAATTTGTTTGTATCAAGATCCCAAGATGTTGCTGTGTCAGACAGGATGTAGATGAATGGTTCAGAGAACCGACAAGTTGTTAAATTAGACACATATGCAACATTTGGGTATCTTTATTGAGGAAGCGTTTCGCTATCTTGGGATCTTGATACAAACGGATTCTTCAACACTTGTCCAAACCTTTGGACAAGGACCTACTTCGACTAGTGGATGATACCACTATGACCCCGCCTCCTCCTGCTTTGCCTCACCTGTCTACAGTATATAAGCAACTTCTATTTGCTTAGCTACGCTGATGACCTGGCACTCATTGTCATCGGGAAGCCCGGACTGTTGCGCAAAGCCCAACGCGACCTCAGCCTGCTAGATACCACCTGCCGTCGCCTTGGCCTCAAGATCTCGGCGGACAAGTCCAAGGCCATGAACTTTCGTGCCAAAGTGCCTGATACCAGGCTGAAGAGCTCAGACATCAACCTGGACTGGGTCTGCAGTTACCAGTATCTTGGTATATGGATTGACAGCCGACTCTCCTTCTGCAAGCTGGCAGAGTATGTCAGGGAGCGTGCCATGCACGTTCACGGCCATGCGTGCCATGGCCAATCCTAGGACTGGTGCCAGTTACGATATTCTCCGGATGTTCACGTGCAGGTGGTGCGCTCGAGTCGACTATGGTGCAATCACCCTGGCCCATGCTCACCCATGCCTCAAGCGCCTCAGCGTTGTACAAAATGCTGCGGCTCGGGTCATGCTGGGGGCCCCGGCTGGACCAACACAGTGACTCTGAACAGAGAGGCCCAACTGCAGCCCCTAATGACAGGATCGCCCTTGTTGCGCCAGGAGGTTGGCCAAATTTGTCCAGCTACCGGGCGGTGAGCGTCGCTGAGAGACCTCCTTGACCGTCAGCGAGGCGACTTCTGCAGGAGGCCGTGTCCGACTATGGTTGTGGTCGGCTGCGGAAGTGACAAAGGAGCCCGCCCATTCCGCCCCGAGGACAAGGGATGCGACCGGCCAGTCGATGGGTACACCGTGCCACCGCCATGGGCACCAGAACCTGTCGTAATCCACCTTGCAAACCTACCAGCCAGCAAGCGTCACTGTCCACAGCGCGTGTTGCAGCGGTGAGCAGCTGCAAGCATTGCTGCTGTGGAGCATCCCGGGTGTGCAGTATACTACACTGATGGATCAAGAGACCCCGAGGCCGGCCGCACGGGTTCCAGGATATATCACTCCTCCCTAACGGTCGACTGGTATTTCCCAGACCACTGCAGCATCCTACAGGCAGAACTCCACGCCATCCAGAGGGCCATCCAACATGCGCTCCTGGAACACCACCAACCTCCAGTCATCCACGTCGACTCCAGGGCGGCGATACAGGCCATCATGCATAGGGAGCCCAAGGATAACATCCGGCTCCTCACCGCCATCAGAAGAGACCTACACTCACTTGACGAGCAGGGCCGGCAAGCAACAATCGATTGGATACCAAGCCACATCGACCTTGCTGGGAATGATGCGGAGGATGGGGCGGCTGTCTGCCACACTTGGGCCCAACCTGGACTACAATTGCCATTAGCCGCAGGCAGGTGCACCTGGGGCAGCTTCGGCAGCCAGACGCCCACTACCAGCACCGGGAGCATCTCAGAGCCGGCACTGGTATGACAGAGCAACACGTAGGGAGCCCCACCAAACATGAGGAAACTGAACAGGGAGCTGCAAGTCAGCGTCCACCGCCTGCGCCCGGCTACCCTACTGCAAAGCGCCTCATCGAACGCCCGAGTGAGGAGCTTGCCGCCACTGCGACCGGATGGTCTCCAAAGCCTCTAGTTCACTACATGCTTGACTGTCCTGCGACGACGTCCATCCGCTGCAGGCACTTCCCTGATGGCACCTGGGGATCTGACCTGAGGACAAAGCAGCCCGGCTGGTGTACCTGGCCACCCATGACTTGGAGACACTGCTCCCAGTCCTAGCCACCCACCCGCCCCCTCGATGACGACCCCCATCCTTCTTCTTCCTATGTAGGTAGAACCACAGCCTGAAGTGCCAAGATCTGCTGATGAAGATGCGACGTCAGAAGACACTCCCCATCATGGGGAGCCACAGCAAAAAAGAAAGAAAGAAGAAGATGACCGACACCCTCTACCAAGGGGGCCAATGCCGGGTCACCATTTGAAGAAGACCCGGGCCGGATGTACCGGCGAACATACAACAACAACAACAACCCTATGCTGTACTTACTTCAAGATTGATGGACTGAACACATCGACTCCAGGCCGAGGGACTGATTACCTCAAACTCCTCATCTTCTTACTACTTTGTATTGGACTGATGAAGCCACTGTGTGGCGAAACGTTTCCTCAATAAAGATACCCAAATGTTGCATATGTGTCTTATTTAACAAATTGTCGGTTCTCTGAACCATTCATCTACATCCTGTCTGACACAGCAACATCTTGTGATCTTGAATTTTTTATGACTGAGACTCAAAATTTGGTCACTTCAAAAATCTCTGACATTATCTTAAAACCAAAAGACTTCGAAAAGGCAATTAATGACATGCCTATGCATTCTGCCCCAGGCCCGGACTCGTGGAACTCCGTGTTCAGCATTCTATGGAGAGGGAGCATGGACACAGGAGTCATCCCATAGTCATTAAAAACAATAAATATAGTCCCACTCCACAAAGGTGGCAGTAAAGCAATTGCAAAGAAATTCAGACCGATAGCACTAACATCCCATATCATAAAAATCTTTGAGAGGGTTCTAAGAAGTAAGATGACCAACCATCTAGATACCCATCAATTACAAAACCCAGGGCAACACAGGTTTAGAGGTCTCTCCTGTCAGTCCCAGCTACTGGACAACTATGACAAGGTCCTGGATGCTGTAGAGGATAAACAAAATACAGATGTAGTATACAGAGACTTTGCGAAAGCCTTCGACAAGTGCGACCATGGTGTAATAGCACCGAAAATGCGCAACAGAAAAAGTTGGTAGATGGATCTATAACTTCCTAACAAACAGAACACAAAATGTAATAGTAAACAGAGTAAAGTCTGAGGCAGCTACGGTGAAAAGCTCTGTTCCACAAGGCACAGTACTCGCTCCCATTCTGTTCCTCATCCTCATATCTGACATAGACAGAGATGTAAGCCATAGCTCCGTGTCTTCCTTTGCGGATGACACTCGAATTGCCATGACAGTGTCCTCCATTGAAGACACCACAAGACTCCAGGCGGACATCATCCAAATATGAAATTCAATGATGAGAAATTTCAACTACTACTCATATTTGGAAAACTTGAGGAAATTAAATATTTATCAAAGTAAAAAACAAATTCTAACCATACAATAGAGCGAAAAACTAATTTGAAAGATGTGTGAGTGATAATGCCAAACGATCTCACCTTCAAAGACCACAACAATGTATCTACCTTATCTACGAGAAAAATGGTAGGATGTATAATAATCTTTAAAACTTAGGGATGCAAAGCCCATGATTATTTTCCTCAAATTGTTTGTTCTCTCTATGCTGGAACACTGCTGTACACTAACTGCCCCCTTCAAGGCAGGCGAAATTGCTAACCTAGAGAGTGTACAGAGAACTTTCACGGCATGCATAAGTACAATAAAGCACCTAAATTATTGGGAACAGTTGAAGTCCAATGATTTGTATTCCCTGGAACGCAGGCAAGAAACATACATGAAAATATACGCTTGGAAAATCCTAGAGGGATTAGTACCAAACTTGCACACAATAAATAACAAAAAAGGCACAATACCGTGACTGGAACAATACACAGTACTTCGGAGAAACTGGCCGATCTCTTTCTGACAGACTCAGGGAGCACAAAAATAGTGTTAGGCTTGCCGACACTAATAATGCTCTTTTCTGTCATATCAGAGATCACAGTCATCCTATTGATTAGTCTTCTGCTAAAACTGTCTACCCTACGTCAAACTTTCATAGTCGCCGTCTGGTTGAATCCTCCCTTATACACAACTTTCCCTGTATGAATCTTAGCCCTGGCTTTGTCTCTATTGATGCTTTCCTCTCCCATTACATTGTTAAATACTCCAAACTTCAGAACACCCGTGACTTAACCTGATTCCTTCCCCTTTCATCTCTTCCCCTTCTACTTTTTCTCCTATGGGTTTTCTTTTCTTTTCTTTTGCCTTAATTTTGTCCTTCTTTATTTTATTCGCCCTTTCCTCTCTGTGCTCTTGTCCTATCCACGCGGGCCGCTAGCTTCATTGCAGTGCTCCTTTCCTAGACTATGACTGACTCCACTACTACTACTACCACTTCTACTACTACCTCCACTATTACCCCACTCTCTTGTGCCCTCCCCTGTCTCAGTTATTGTATTGCGAAAGGTTAATGTAAAATATTATTTGTATAAAACTCATGTCATTGAGTATGATTATTGTAAAGAAACAAGTAAAGTAATATGTCGAATGTTTTCGAATAAAGTTTATCATTGTTTGGGATAAAATTTATTACATAGTACCTGAATCTTTGTGTGTCGGTCATTTTGTAGTGGGGGTGTTACGGCCCCCTACCTAACAATGGTTGTTAGGTAGTTTACCTGCCGGCCTGTGACGTAATCAAACGTGATGTTTGACTGACAGGCCGGCTGGACTGACAGTGTCATCGAGACTCTCCCCTATTCAACACTGGAGAGTTCACCATCTCCCTGATACACTACTGGAGTTCGCCTGTCAGACCTGCGTGAGAGTTGCAGTGTGGTGCTGGTGACAAGCTTCCTGATATACTACTGGAGTTCGCCAGTCAGACCTGCGTGAGAGTTGCAGACTCATGCAGTGTGGTGCTGGTGACAGCCTACAGGGCTCCAGTGCAGAGAGAACTGGAAGCTCTCTCTAGACTGTGTTACTCGAATGAGGACACTGTAGCATTATAAGGAGTGCCATTTGTCACTACACCATGAACACACAATGCATGAAATCACTCAGAGTAAACACCAATGACACTACAACTCAGGTTAGGTAGTTTACCTGCCGGCCTGTGACGTAATCAAACGTGATGTTTGACTGACGGGCCGACTGGACTGACAGTGTCAGCGAGACTCTCCCATATACAACACTGGAGAGTTCACCAGCTCCCTGATACACCTAGGGAGTGTACGAGATTCTCCCATATACACTGCTGGAGAGTGCTAACGAGACTCTCCTATACACAACACTGGAGAGTTCACCAGCTCCCTGATACACTACTGGAGTTCGCCAGACAGACCTGCTTGAGAGTTGCAGACTTTCGCAGTGTGGTGCTGGTGACAGGTCTACAGTGCTGAGAGAACTGGAAGCTCTATCCTCTCTAGATCGTGTTACTCGAAAGCAGCTTTGTACTTGTGATGTTTGCAAGGCCAAGTACAGTGTTGATGTTCTCTTCCTGCTTGATATGAGGACACTGTTATGAGGAGAGCGGCAAGTCTGGTCACCAGAATTACCCACTGGCTTTCATCGTACCTGCGACTATGTACCTGAAATTATGTACCTGAGGTGTCTTGTGTGACACTTATGTTATGGTGTCTTGTGTGACACTTATGTTATGGCGTGCCATGTGACGCAGGGAAGGTGTCTTATGGGCACAGAGAGAAGGGTGTCGTGTGACACAGAAGGCGTGTCAGGTGACACCGGGGGCGTGTGATGTGACACAGAGAAAGGGTGTCCTGGGACCCCGTAAGAAGGAGTGCCATAAGACAGAGACAAGGGTGTCTGAGGACACGGTGGAGAAGGAGTATCATGACAAGGTGTGGTAGTGTCCTGCGTGACACTTGTAGACGGCAGCGACTTGACATTGCTCTAAGTATATGATTTTACTTGTGAATTTATCTTGTACTGTGATTTTGTGTAAATATGTTTTTACACAGATTATTAGATTATATGTTTTTATTCAGATTATATGTTTTTATATTAATAAATATAATATATATATATATATATATATATATAATAAATATCTGAAATATGATAGTTTACTTAGTATCCCAAACAGTCGGTTTATTACAAATGGTTAATTTATTTGTAATATGGGGGCCTGTCCGGGAGCATATTATTTGTCCGGGAAATGACTGTTTGGGATAAAATTTATTACATAGTACCTGAATCTTTGTGTGTCGGTCATTTTGTGGTGGGGGTGTTACGGCCCCCTACCTAATAATGGTTGTTAGGTAGTTTACCTGCTGGCCTGTGACGTAATCAAACGTGATGTTTGACTGACGGGCAGGCTGGACTGACAATGTCAGCGAGACTCTCCCATATACAACACTGGAGAGTTCACCAGCTCCCTGATACACCTAGGGAGTGTACGAGATTCTCCCATATACACTGCTGGAGAGTGCTAACGAGACTCTCCTATACACAACACTGGAGAGTTCACCTGCTCCCTGATACACTACTGGAGTTCGCCAGACAGACCTGCTTGAGAGTTGCAGACTTTCGCAGTGTGGTGCTGGTGACAGGTTACAGTGCTGAGAGAACTGGAAGTTCTATCCTCTCTAGATCGTGTCACTCGAAAGCAGCTTTGTACTTGTGATGTTTGCAAGGCCAAGTACAGTGTTGGTGTTCTCTTCCTGCTTGATATGAGGACACTATTACGAGGAGAGCGGCAAGTCTGGTCACCAGAATTACCCACTGGCTTTCATCATACCTCCGACTATGTACCTGAAACTATGTACCTGAAATTATGTACCTGAAGTGTCTTGTGTGACACTGATATGTTATGGTGTCTTGTGTGACACTGATATGTTTGTGAGGTGTCTTGTGTGACACTGGTTGTGTCTGGTGTGACACTGGTATTGTTACCTGGAGTGTCAGGTATTCAGTGGTGCATTCAGAGTTTGTGACGGTGGCACGACACAAGTTTAAGAGTCGTGTTTTAATGTGTGTCATAACGCGGTGAAAAGGCTTTATTAGAGATTGAGTTCATGTTACAGGGGGCGTGTCGTGAGACACAGAGACGGTGTCGTGTGACAGAGGGAAGGTGTCTTATGGGCACAGAGAGAAGGGTGTCGTGAGACACGGAAGAGAAGGCGTGTCGGGTGACACCGGGGGCATGTCATTTGACACAGAGAACGAGTGTCATGGGACCCCGTGAGGAGGCGTGCCATAAGACAGAGACAAGGGTGTCTGAGGAAACGGTGGAGAAGGAGTATCATGACAAGGTGTGGTAGTGTCCTGCGTGACACTAGAAGATGGCAGCAACTTGACACTACACCGAGTATTTGATTTTACTTGTGGTATTTTATCTTGTACTATGATTTTTGTGTATAGAGAAAATATATGTTTTTACACAGATTATTAGATAGATGATTTTATTCAGAGTATATGTTTTATATATTAATAATAATATAATAAATATTGAAAATCTGATAGTTTATTCAGTATCCCAAACAGTCGTTTATTACAAATGGTTTTTTATTTGTAATACACAACTTTCCCTGTATGAATCTTAGCCCTGGCTTTGTCTCTGTTGATGCTTTCCTCTCCCATTACATTGTTAAATGCTCCAAACTTCAGAACACCCGTGACTTAACCTGATTCCTTCCCCTTTCATCTCTTCCCCTTCTACTTTTTCTCCTATGGGTTTTCTTTTCTTTTCTTTTGCCTTAATTTTGTCCTTCTTTATTTTATTCGCCCTTTCCTCTCTGTGCTCTTGTCCTATCAACGCGGGCCGCTAGCTTCATTGCAGTGCTCCTTTCCTAGACTATGACTGACTCCACTACTACTTCTACTACCACTTCTACTACTACCTCCACTATTACCCCACTCTCTTGTGCCCTCCCCTGTCTGCCTGCCTATTTATACCCCTTCCCCTTGTTCTGTGTGTTAGTGTGACTTTGTAAATGGTCCAAGTCGGACCGAAACGTCGTGTAAGATCCTCTCTTTTTATATGTGCGGGTTGTGTGTGTATTGCACACAATAATCACTCCCTACGAAAGCAAAAGACTCGGCAGGAGATGCAACATTCCCTCAATGAGAAGCAGGGGTGCTACAAGTACATTAAGAGACAACACAATAAGTGTCATGGGCCCAAGACTGTTCAACTGTCTCCAAACATACATAAGGGGGATTACCAATAGACCCCTGCTGTCTTCAAGAAGGCACTGGACAGCCACCTAAAGTCAGTACCTGACCAGCCGGGCTGTGGTTCATACGTCGGTTTACGTGCGGTCAGCAGTAGCAGCCTGGTTAATCAGACTTTGATCCACCACGAGGCCTGGTCTCCGACCGGGACTCGGGGGCGTTTACCCCGAAACTCTCTCCTGGTAAACTCCAGGTAATACACTACACTGTTTGTTTGACCAGATATTTAAATACTTCACTGTGAGATTTATATAATCAATACACACAAAAATGCGGGGCTACCCTCATTTATATGCTCATCACTGCGGGGCTACCCTCATTTATATATACAACACGACGTGGCTACCCTCATCTATATATACAACACTACGGGGCTACCCTCATCTATATATACAACACTACGTGGCTACCCTCATCTATATATACAACACGACGTGGCTACCCTCATCTATATATACAACACTACGTGGCTACCCTCATCTATATATACAACACTACGGGGCTACCCTCATCTATATATACAACACTACGTGGCTACCCTCATCTATATATACAACACTACGGGGCTACCCTCATCTATATAAAAACACGACGTGGCTACCCTCATCTATATATACAATACGACTGGCTACCCTCATCTATATACACAACACTACGTGGCTACCCTCATCTATATATACAACACTACGGTGCTACCCTCATCTATATATACAACACTACGTGGCTACCCTCATCTATATACACAACACTACGGGGCTACCCTCATCTATATATACAACACTACGTGGCTACCCTCATCTATATATACAACACTACGTGGCTACCCTCATCTATATACACAACACTACGTGGCTACCCTCATCTATATACACAACACTACGGGCTACCCTCATCTATATACAACACTACGTGGCTACCCTCATCTATATACACAACACTACGTGTGCTACCGTCATCATATATACAACACTACGTGGCTACCCTCATCTATATACACAACACTACGTGGCTACCCTCATCTATATACACAACACTACGGGGCTACCCTCATCTATATATACAACACTACGTGGCTACCCTCATATATATACAACACTACGTGGCTACCCTCATCTATATACACAACACTACGTGGCTACCCTCATCTATATACACAACACTACGTGGCTACCCTCATCTATATACACAACACTACGGGGCTACCCTCATCTATATACACAACACTACGTGGCTACCCTCATCTATATATATATATATATATATATATATATATATATATATATATATATATATATATATATATATATATATATATATATATATATATATACACAACACTACGGGCTACCCTCATCTATATACACAACACTACGTGGCTACCCTCATCTATATATACAACACTACGGGGCTACCCTCATCTATATACACAACACTACGGGCTACCCTCATCTATATACACAACACTACGTGGCTACCCTCATCTATATACACAACACTACGGGGCTACCCTCATCTATATACACACTACGGGGCTACCCTCATCTATATACACAACACTACGTGGCTACGCTCATCTATATACACAACACTACGTGGCTACCCTCATCTATATACACAACACTACGGGGCTTCCCTCATCTATATATACAACACTACGGGCTACCCTCATCTATATACATAACACTACGGCTCCCTCATCTATATATACAACCTAGGGGCTACCTCATCTATATACAACACTACGGTACGCTCATCTATATACACAACACTACGGGTAATCCCTCATCTATATATACAACACTAGTCCGGGGCTACCCTCATCTATATATACAACACTACGGGCTACGCTCATCTATATACACAACACTAGTGGTACCCTCATCTATATATCAACACTACGGGCTACCCTCATCTATATATACAACACTACGGGAGCTCTCTATATACACAACACTCTGGGCTCCCTCATCTATATATCAACATCGTGGCTCCTTCATCTATATATCAACACTACGGGACTCCTCATCTATACACAACACTACGGGTACCTCATCTATATACACAACACTACGGTGTACCCTCATCTACATACATAACACTACGGGCTACACTCCCTCTATATACACAAAACCAGGGGCTACCCTCATCTATATATACAACACTACGGGGCTACCCTCATCTATATACACAACACTACGTGGCTACCCTCATCTATATATACAACACTACGTGGCTACCCTCATCTATATATACAACACTACGGGGCTACCCTCATCTATATATACAACACTACGGGGCTACCCTCATCTATATATACAACACTACGGGGCTACCCTCATCTATATACAATTTATTGTATGACTACCATTATCTATGGACAAGGTTAATTTATATCAACTGAAGAGCTCACTCAGAATTGTTAAAATTTGATGTGTTCAAAATTTTTTAATATGATATATATATATATATATATATATATATATATATATATATATATATATATATATATATATATATATATATATATATATATATATATTATATATATATATATATATATATATAGTATATACATACATACATATATACCTGGAGTTTACCTGGAGAGAATTCCAGGGGTCAACGCCCCTGCGGCCTGGTCTGTGACCAGGCCTCCTGTTGGACCAGAGCCTGATCAACCAGGCTGTTAGTGCTGGCCGCACGCAATCTAACTTACGAACCACAGCCTGGCTGGTCAGGTACCGTCTTTAGGTGCCTGTCCAGTGCCTGGTTGAAGACAGCCAGCGGTTTGTTGGTAATCCCCTGATGTATGCTGGGAGGCAGTTGAACAATCTTGGGCCCCTGACACTTATTGTGTTGTTCCTCAACGTGCTAGTGGCACCCCTGCTCTTCATTGGGGGGATGTTACATTGCCTGCCGAGTCTTCTGCTTTCGTAGGGATTGATTTTTGTGTGCAAGTTTGGTACTAAACCCTCGAGAATTTTCCATGTGTATATAATAATGTATCTCTCCCGCCTGCGTTCTAGAGAGTACAGGTTTAGGAACTTCAAGCGTTCCCAGTAGTTGAGGTAGTTTATCGCACTTATGCGTGCCGTGAAGGTTCTCTGCACATTTTCAAGGTCAGCAATTTCACCCGCCTTGTTTGGTATCAGTGTGGAATAATTTATAGCCTTGTATGTGACATTCAGAAGGCAACTCTCTATCTTTCAGATTGAGCCAGGTCTCTGTTATAGCAATAATATCTATGTTTCCTGCACTTGCAATTAATCTTAGCTCATCTATCTTATTTCTTACACTCCTGCTATTAGTATAGTAAACCTTAAGGGAGCTAGTCTCTTGTTTCCCTCTGTTGTCTCCCTTTGTTTGCTGACATGATCCATGGTCTTTATTTGTAACTTTATGATGAATTTCTTTTATACACTTACTGTATTCAGCCCTAGTGTTGCTAACTGACTGTTTCCCACACACACACACACACACACACACACACACACACGCACACACACATACACACACACACACACACACACACACACACACCCATACCTCTATCTTCTATCAGTTTAAAATACTAGGCATGTCAGCAATGGCCCTCTCGATCGAATTGGCAAGAGCTTCCACCCCTGTCCCAGAGAGATGTACCCCATCCCTTGCATACATATCATGTTTGCCATAAAAGTTGTCCCAGTTGTCAATGAATGGGATTGCAAGTTCTTTGCAGTATCTGTCTAGCCAGCAATTTGCACCAATTGCCCTAGACAACCATTCATTTCCCACTCCCCTTCTAGGCAAGAGGCTACATATGATTGGGACCCCTCCCTTAGACTTAATTAGATCTATAGCTGACCTGTACTTATCTAGCAACTCTTCTCTCCTACCCTTCCCAATATCATTTCCACCAGCACTGTGACAGATAATGGGCTTGTTCCCATTACCTGACATGATATTATCCAATCTGTTGACTATGTCTCCAACACCAGCTCCAGGGAAGCACACCCTCTCTCTCACCTTTTTATTCCTATTACAGAAAGCACGGTCCATATATCTTACCTGTGAGTCACCTACCACAAGAATTCACTTACCTCTATTAGCAGGGGAAGTAGTACCTTTACCTTCCCGGCGGGTGGAAACATTTCGACGTGTTTCCTTACACCTGTTGTCATGTTCACCTAGCAGAAAATAGGTACCTGGGTTGTTAGTCGACTGGTGTGGGTCGCATCCTGGGGGACAAGAATAAGGATCCCAATGGAAATAAGACAGACAGTCCTCGATGACGCACTGACTTTCTTGGGTGGCTAACCCTCCGGGGTTAAAAATCCGAAGAAATCTTATCTTATTATAACCTATTTTTAGTATATGAGAGTGCGATACAGCGGTACGATAACACAGGAGGATGAACTTCCGTTGGTGGTGACAGCCACCAAGGTCGACACAGAGTTGCTCAGTCTGTTTACATGTCTTAGTGCCATCGATCATCTCACTACTAGCACCACATTGCTAACACTTTCCTCCCTACACCCCATTGCCAACACCTTGTTAATTCAGTATCCGAACCATCGTAGAATAAAACATAACTTTTGATAACTGACTGAATAACTTTATAAAATTAAGTAAAAAATAAATCGGTGTGAAAAAATGTGTGGAGGCAGTGAGGTGCCCCATTCACTAAAGAGTGACAGTTTTATTTAACATAAAACTATTTCCTAAGAGACAAGAAACAGTGATATGACACTGCTGGGATACTCAACAAGGTAAACCTTATTAAACTTTTGTTCACTATTATTTGTATCTTTAGGAAAAAACTGTCCTCCTTATATGTGAGTCATACGTACTAATATATTTCTTCGTAAGTGTGTGTGTGTGTGTACTCACCTATTTGTGGTTGCAGGGGTCGAGTCATAGCTCCTGGCCCCGCCTCTTCACTGATGTGAAGTGTGTGTGTGTGTGTAACCCAACAATTAATATTTGCACCAATAACTCATTACAGTTGTGACCGGGTGTAGACTAATAAATTGCTCATTACTTTATAATTTGTTCATGATTGCAACCATGTATAAACGTAAGTAAATTTACTTACTTACATGATTTATTACCTTGTAACTTGTGAATTCATTACCTTTGTACCTTGTTGAGCTATCAAAACTTTGGGGTCCAGTCTCTGGACTCATTATATACCTCTGTAATCTGTAAATACCTTTGTAACTTGTCATGATTGTGACCAGATCTACCTGAGTTCATTACCTTTGTAACTTGCTCAGCTATCAAAACTTTGGGGCCTAGTCCCTGGACCCATTATGTACCTCTGTAATCTTTTGACTACCGCCCACAGGATGGGTATGGGGTGCATAATAAAGATATCAAACTAAAACTAACTTCGTAAGTACCATGAATAAAGCTTTCCTTCATGATACATTAAATAATATCAGAAAGTGACAATAAGCTAACAGTAGTTTTAAATAGTGGGTTTGTGTGTAGATTCCTCATGTGATATTAACCACACCAAAGATTGTTGAATATTTTATAAGAGTTAGACGTTAACAATTACGCTGTGACCGTTTTCTATACAAGGTTGTATTGACATGGATATATACAGTGTATATCTAGTAGATTATACTGACAAGTCTCGTGCCATTGTTTACACCCAGGATATATATTTACCCTGAAGTGAATGTCTCTCAAGGTATATAGAGCAGACTATATGTCTGACTTTTTTTGGTGTTATCCTAGGTAATTTACATATATCCTCCTTGAAACGGAGAAAAAGCTCTCGCTCTGAGGAATTAGACCCTTTGGTCTTCTTCCTCCGACCGAACCTAAGGTGTAGAAATTTGTCTTGGGACTGCCTCCTTGTAAGCTGCCCCCTGGCAAGCACTGTTGACACCGACACTCTGAGATGGTCCTCTCAGACTTACAAGTGGCTTAAGAGACAGATTTCTAACTGACTGCAGCTGAAAGAATTCCACACCTGCATGCACAACTAAAAAGGGGTGTAAACTTACTTGATAGAGAAGAAATGTCTCCTAGTCTTCCAGACTCCCTAAGCTTTAGTCCCCTTGAAATCGATGACATGCAGACAGTGCTATGTTCTGCAAGAATTCAAGTTGTATTAGTGTCCTGCCTGAAACTCAGAAATCCCAAACTCCAAGAGGGTTATTCTCTAAGCAATATCTAAGCAGTATGGGACACTAGCTTCCAGACTTGTACTTAAGAGATGACGCTGGTACATACCAATGTAATAGTGTCCATCTACTCGAGACCCACAGATAAACTCACTAACGTTTCCCCCAGAAAACTGGCCAGATACTGAGAAAAAGGAAGTTATCGTCTTACTGTAATGGGTCTGGATGGAGAAAGATATCCACAGTACTTCGAGATGTCTTCTTTGAGTCTCCAGGACTGATGTTGGTAGTCACGTGGAACGCTGCACTGTTCGCAGCACTTGTTCACTCGATGATGTCTAGTCTGAGGACGCAGGTCATGCATCGTGACCCCCACACTGCTTGACCTCAGCATGGGATTGCCATTTCTCATAGGCTTATAATCTAATGTTCGCTTATTGCGGCCTAAATCTACCTATGTTAAGGTCCTAGAGCTACATTATTAATATCTAAAGTTGCCTCAATAATCCTACTATTAGTTACTAACTGTACAAACTTACCTAGACCTTCCTAGGAGAGTAAATCTATCAATTAATATGTGCAATTTCTCTACCTCCGCCAACTTGAGTGTGTGTGTGTTGTTTGGGTGGGTGTGTGGGTTCATAAACTCAAGAGTACCTACCGGTGGTATGTTTAAGGCTTCATACGGCTTATTTACCCTGTGGAACTTGAGCGACTCAAAAAAGTTTCCGCATAAGGGAAGGCATCACCAATTTTGTTCCTCTCGTCTGTTTTCTGTAGGTTTCAATAAGATAGCCCAAAAAACAACTGAAAAAAAAAATATTTACTGAAAATTACATTTGGCACGAACAACTAAATCAGTGGCACTACGAAAGGTGGTTTTGGGACTTGGTCCTCATAAAACAATCATAATGCTGTATCGTGGCAAACAAAGCTAATGTAAATATCGTATCTTTATTCTACCAAAAAATAAAAAATAAATAGAGTTGCTAAGTTTTTTACATTTTCCACAATACCTTGCCCTTTACTCCCACATAAATACCAAAATATTTGGAATAAAATTATGTGTTGCTAATAAATTATTTTTGCTAATAAATTATTTCATTTAATTCAATAATAAAGGCTGAGCTTCATGAAATAACTTGATTTTAGATTTAGATTTTGCCACCGAAGTTGCTAGTTTATTGTGCACCCCATATCCATCCTGCATCCTGCGGACGGTAGCGCAAGAGCATAACTCAATAACTTCCGAGAAAATCGCTTTCAACACGGCCGCCCACCGTCTCGGAGAAAAAAATCCGAAAAATCGCTTTGTTTAACGTTTTCCCAAACTACAAAGGTTCTTAATATGAGGAAGGATCTTGGTATTTCTAGTATCAGTGATAGGATTGTTGAGATTAACACTACTTGGTATTAGAATGTTAAGAAATGAACCAGACACTGTCACAATGAATCCTACTAAATGTCTAGAAGTAAATACTTACAGATCTAAATGGATTGTGAAAACATGCAATTACATTAAGTTTTACAACCTGCATGAATTGTATCACTGTAGGCAACAAGAGCATTTCACCCCTCCATGGAAGATGTGTTCATTTAATATCACATAAGTAAGTAAGTTTAATCAGGTATACACAAATACATTTACATAGATTATCATACATAGCAGCATATGTGTAGAGAACCTAGGATAACCCAAAAAAGTAGGACAGAGTGACTTATTTCCATACCTGCAAGCCCTTCCAAGAAGCTCATTCCTAGTAATCCCTTCCTTAAATCACTTGTTAAAGCAACTGCTCAAGAAGAAATTTCTCGCCTAGCTGGTAGTAATAAGTTATCACAAGTTATATACACTGATGGATCAAAACAGGAGTCTTCTGGCATGGCTGCATCTGCTCTGGTTGCCACCTCCCTAGTTAAGAACAATAATATATCTGTTGAACTAGGCATAAGAATTAACAACCGGGCGTCTACACTGCAAACTGAATTGTTTGCAATCCTAATGGCACTAAAGCTAACTTATGACACTGAGCTTGACTCTATCATCATTACTGATTCTATTTCATCATTGAAGGCTCTTGACTCATATAATAACTCCAACAACATGCTCATTGGATAAGCCAGGTATAGATACTAAAAAATCCGAGACAAAGGAATTAATGTACAATTGCTATGGATCCCATCACACATTGGATTACTCCTTCATGATAAAGTTGATATGTTAGCCAAGAAGAGTACCCAGAAGGAGAATGTAGAATATAACTTTGGTATATCTGTGTCTAGCATTAGGAATAATATTAGGAGAGAAGTAAATATAATGAAAATAATTGTTATAGGAATGCAGTTAGAAGCCTGAGTAGATCTATAACCCACTATGATAACATGAACATAGATAAGTATGTTTATGGAGCAACTTGCAATGTGAACAGACTGACTGATGTTGTAGTGGCCAGGCTTAGGCTTGGCTAAAAGTACTTCTGGCAGTTTGGGAGACACACTGATGATGATCAAACTAAATGCAAATTATGTGATCAGGCATATGGTGACTGTCTTGAACACTATGTCCTTAGTTGTCCACTTATTGAGAAATACAAAGATAGACCTATGTAACATGTAAGATACCAGATATACTAAGCAAATTCCCTAAATTTGCTTGTAACAGGTAAGTGAACTGTAGATATAAATCCATATGTACAATTGTTAACCCTTTTGGGGTCTAGTTCCTAGGCCTTTTGTGTATCCATATGCTCTTGCGCTACCGTCCACAGGATGGATATGGGGTGCACAATAAACCAGCTACTTCGGTGGCAATATTCCTGGTGAACTCTCGCCATATTATGGCCTATTTTATTAATTCTAGAGTAAATACCATGTTTATGTCATTTATAGGGTTAATTATGTCATATTAGATCAATTCTGATAGATAAATAAGCCGTAGAGTTGATATTAACACAATAATTAAAGTTTTTCTCCTGACTCCCCAGAGCAGGAATGTTCCCAGACGGTTCCTGATTGGCTGAAAATCTACGAATAAACTCCGCCCACTCTCATATGATGCCAGTCAATTATTATATTAGAGAGAATAATACAAGGAATAGCAATAAAAAAAACCGGAAAAATTCATTTAAAATTTACGGGATGTGAACAGTCATGTTGCTAGCGCCATGTCACCATACATGATATAAATGACTGTATTTCCTCGTAGAAACGTCGTACGACATTGATTCTTGTACCATTGTGTTGCCAGAGAGTTAAGCTATTTTTCAATATGATTAACTCAATTTTCATGATTTTCGAGTTGTGGTTGCAGAGGTCGAGTCATAGCTCCTGGCCCCGCCTCTTCACTGGCCGCTACTGGGTCACTCTCCCTTCGCCATGAGCATGAGCCTTATCATACCTCTTCTTGAAGCTATGAATGGATCCTGCCTCCACTATATCACTTCCCAAGCTATTCCACTTCCTGACCACTCTGTGACTATAGAAATACTTCCTAACATCCCTGTGATTCATATGAGTCTTCAACTTCCAACTGTGTCCCCTTGTTGCTGTGTCCCATCTTTGGAACATTATGTGTGTGTGTGTGTGTGTGTGTGTACTCACCTAGTTGTACTCACCTAGTTGTGGTTGCAGGGGTCGAGTCATAGCTCCTGGCCCCGCCTCTTCACTGACCGCTACTGGGTCACTCTCCCTGTGCCATGAGCTTTATCATACCTCTTCTTAAAGCAATGTATGGAACCTGCCTCCACTACATCGCTTCCCAAACTATTCCACTTCCCGACCACTCTGTGACTGAAGAAATACTTCCAAACATCCCTGTGATTCATCTGTGTCTTCAACTTCCAATTGTGTCCCCTTGTTGCTGTGTCCCATCTCTGGAACATTCTGTCTCTGTCCACCTTGTCAATTCCTCTCAGTATCTTATATGTCGTTATCATGTCCCCCCTGTCTCTCCTGTCCTCCAGTGTCGTCAGGTCGATTTCCCTTAACCTCTCCTCGTAGGACATACCCCTTAGCTTGGGGACTAGTCTTGTTGCAAACCTTTGCACTTTCTCTAGATTCTTTACGTGCTTGGCTAGATGTGGGTTCCAAACTGGTGCTGCATACTCCAGTATGGGCCTAACGTACACAGTATACAGGGTCCTGAACGATTCTTTATTAAGATGTCGGAATGCTGTTCTTAGGTTTGCTAGGCGCCCATATGCTGCAGCAGTTATTTGGTTGATGTGCGCCTCAGGTGATGTTCCTGGTGTTATACTCTCCCCAAGATCTTTTTCCTTGATTGAGGTGTTCAGTCTCTGGCCCCCTAGACTGTACTCCGTCTGCGGTCTTCTTTGCCCTTCCCTAATCTTCATGACTTTCCACTTGGTGGGGTTGAACTCCATGAGCCAATTGCTGGACCAGGCTTGCAGCCTGTCCATATCCCTTTGTAGTTCTGCCTGGTCCTCGTCCGATTGAATTCTTCTCATCAACTTCACATCATCTGCAAACTAGGACACTTCGGAGTCTATTCCTTCCGTCATGTCGTTCACAAATATGTACCAGAAACAGCACTGGTCCCAGGACTGACCCCTGTGGAACCCTGCTCGTCACCGGCGCCCACTCTGACACCTCGCCACGTACCATGACTCGCTGCTGTCTTCCTGACAGGTATTCCCTGATTCATTGTAGTGCCTTCCCTGTTATTCCTGCCTGGTCCTCCAGCTTCTGTACTAATCTCTTGTGTGGAACTGTGTCAAACGCCTTCTTACAATCCAAGAATATGCAATCTACCCACCCCTCTCTCTCTTGTCTTATTGCTGTCATCCTGTCGTAGAACTCCAGTAGGTTTGTGACGCAGGATTTCCCGTCCCTGAAACCGTGTTGGCCGTCGTTGATAAGCTCATCTTCTCCATGACTATCTTCTCCATGACCTTGCATACTATACATGTCAGTGACTCTGGTCTGTAGTTTAGTGCTACGTTCCTGTCTCCTTTTTTAAAAATTGGAACTACATTTGCTGTCTTCCATACCTCAGGTAGTTGCCCTGTTTCGATAGATGTGTTGAAGATTGTATGTGTATGTATGTGTGCATGTGTGTGTGTGTGTATGTGTGTGTGTATGTGTATGTGTATGTGTGTGTGTGTGTGTATGTATGTGTGTATGTGTGTGTGTGTGACCCAACAATTAAAATTTGCTCCAAGAACTCATTACAGTTGTGACCGGGTGTAGACTAGTGAATTGCTCATTACTTCATAATTTGTTCATGATTGTAACTATGTATAAACGTAAGTAAATTTACTTACATGATTCATTACCTTTGTAACTTGTGAGTTCATTACCTTTGTAACTTGCTCAGCTATCAAAACTTTGGGGTCCAGTCCCTGGACCCATTGCTTATGCTATGGTTTTGTCTTGGCTCCGCCTTCACGGAAATCTTCCTCGTGTTACTTATTATCAAGTGGCTAGAGACCTCCAACCTCGGCGGTCCCCCCGACTACCATCTCCTTGGGTGCCATGTCTTCTATGGTTATCTGCATCTCTAATTTTTTTTTTAGTTTTGTCCTCTGAAACCCCCACCTCCTTACTTCTTGCTACCTCTGCTTCTTCATCTTCTCGAAGGTTAGTTTCTAAGTCTACGAGACCTCACATGCCTGCTCCTTCTTCATGTCTCACCTGCGAAGTTGAACCTGTCCCCTAAGCCCAAGTCTCTTCGCATTCCCCAACAGCTCTCCTTTTCGGCCTCGGAGCCTAGTTCTCACCCTTTTTCTAGCTTTCACACGAAGGTGGAGGTTCACCCCTCGTGTAGTCCCCTCTTCTCCTGTTCACTCCCATGCTTCTTCTTTTCCAGCCCTTTCCAGACTCTTTCCTCTCTTGTTTCCCCACAGGTCTCTTCTTCTGTCCCCACCAGCGCATCCTCCCAGGTTCATACTCCCCTTCCCTCTCAGACCTCTTTGGTTCCCTCCATTGTCTTCCCGATCTCTACTTGCTCTCCCTCACATGTCTCGGATTCTTTCTTATCTGCTGGAACATTTGAAGCTATCTCTGAATATATTGCGGAGACAAAACCCTCGATTGACACCTCAGCCCCCATCTTATTTTTCACAACCCTCACAGCAGTCTTTTCCTTCACAGCATTCTGATTCTTCTCTGCTTACTCGCTTTCCGTTGCCTCCACATGTTTATTTCACTGAACTTACTAGCCCATTGCATAGCTTTTTATCATTTCTAATTTTTGGAATACCTATTTTTGTGAATAATGACTTATTTACAATGGAATATTCGTGGCCTCAGGGGTAATTGGGGAGAGCTCCAAATGTTGCTCTTCCAGTTTTCTTTCCCTGTGTGTCGGTTACAAGAGCCTAAAGTTCGTTCAGCCGTTATTTGTTCCATTTCAGGATAAGTGCTGTTGCATTCTTCTGATTCCCTTTCTGGTGAAACTTTTAACGAGAGTGCGCTTCTTGTGTGTGTTGATACAACAGGTCTTTGTTCGATCTCTGCTGCATTGTACTGCAGCCAACATCTATTTCCACAGGTGATATACAGTTTGCTATCTATATCTCTTCCCTTCCCGTGCATTATGTATTTCGGATGTTGCATTCTTGATCTCTCCTCTGCTGCCTCCCATCTTGTTAGGTGATTTTAATGCTCGCCATCATCTTTGGGGAAGCTCCCACTGACTCTCGTGGTGATCAGTTGGAGACTCTTCTCACTATTCACCCTCTTCATGTTTTAAATACAGATGCTTCCACCCATTTTGACTCTCGCACTCAGTCTCTCTTGCATTGATCTTTCTATCTGTTCCTCATCAATTGCACGTGATTACACTTGGTCTGTTTTCTCGGATTTACACGACAGTGATCAATTTCCTATTCCTCTTACTTCTACTATGTATTTCCGACCTCCTCATAGCCCTCGTAGGCAATTTGGATGAGCGAATTGGGACTTATACTCTCGCGTTACAGTCTTTTGTGGGGACCTTTCTTCGTTCTCTATGATAACCTGGTGCACCAGTTTTCGACCTTCGTATTGACTGTAGTGTCACATTCTATTCGTCAAACCTCGAACAGGCATTTTCAGACATGCTTGCCTTGGTGGTCTCCTGCATGTGCCCGTGCAGTGTGGTTGAAACGTGCTGTGTGGGGCCGTTATTGATATAATCGGACCGCAGATCGTATTCTGGATTTTAGGTGGGCGAGGGCAGTCGCTTGCCGCATAATGTGACACTAAATGCAATTGTTCGCAAGACTACGTTTCTACTATTACCTTGACTTTCCCTATGTGTGTGGTTTGGAAGAGGGTGTGGCAAGTAAGCTCCTGACCCAGATCCCGTTCTGCGGGTTGCTGGAAATCGAGAAATATCTTGTTCGTCTTCCAAGAGCTTCACCTCTGTCCCCTCGTTTCTTGCTTCTAAGTCTGCCATGGAGCAATGGCCCTTGGATTTTTCTTCTAATGGGATGTAGCCTTATAACGTACCTCCTACTCTCTTAGAGCTAGAGTCCATGATTTCCGCTTAACAGTCATTGGCAGCTGGGCTTGATGATATTCATATCCGTATGCTACATCATCAGCATTATACAGCCCTTACATTCCTTTTGCGTCTTTTCACTTTTGTTTGGACACGAGGGGGTTCTCCCTCGTGGAACTCTGCCATTGTACTGCCGTTTCACAAGCTAGACACTTCTGGGCATACCTCTCATTATTGTGCCATTGCTCTTACCAGTGTAGTCTGCAAGGTGATAGAACGATTGGTGAATAGACATCAGATATGGTATTTGGAGACTCATGATAGTCTTTATCTTCGTCAGTATGGCTGTCGTTAGTGTCGTGCTACTCTGGACTCCTTGCTCCACTTAAATATATATGTGTGAAATGCCTTTACTAATAAACACTGTCATGGCAGTTTTTTTTTATCTCGAAAATGCATATAACATCACTTGGAGGTATAACATCTAAGCCCAGGCCCACTCCTTAGACATTCATGGTAATCTGCCGTCCATCCTTGCTGCTTTCTTATCTGAAAGACATTTTCGTGTTCGTGTTGGTGCTTCGCTCTCCTCGGACTTTGTTTAGGCTGAGGAAGTCCCACATGGTTGTGTCCTTAGCATTACCTGTTTTATCTTGGCTATAAATGATCTACCGTCCGTTCTTCTATCGAATATTGAGTCACAGGCACTGACTGTCGCCTGATAGTGACCTCCCTTCAGGATGCGATTGACCATGTTTCCTACTGGGCCACTTCTCATGGATTTAAATTTTCTGGTCTGATAACCCATTTCATTACTTTCACAAGACGTCCTCATGTCATTGTAGTTGCATGGCTGCTTATCCTGAAATGTCCTCTTTAAAGGGGGCTCCTTGACGAGGTAAAGAGGATATCGGTCTGAGGAATTGGACCTTTGGTCTTCTTCCTCAGACCGAACCTAATTACCCCCCAATCTTCCCTCCCCTTTTCCATCTTCTCCATCCTCCCTTTTCCCTTTCCTCCTCCTCCTCCTCCTCATCCCTCCCTTATTCCCTTCCCATTTTTACCCTGTGAGCTTCTCTCCACGGACATTCTGGTTCCTAGGTAGGGGGAAGGGTACCGTGGTCCATCTCATTCCGTTGAGGTTCTTGGCGGTGGTGTAGTTTGCCGTGGAATCTGGATCGCCTGTGGATGTCCCGATCCCTCTCCAGTCTCCCGGCGGGTGGCTTTGGGTATCTTTTGGGTGACGGGTGTATCTCTGGAGGCCACCTTTCGGATTCCGGGGGTGGTGGCCAAAGGAGGTATGCTTTGTGGTGGGTATCCGGCTGCCCTCTCTTTTCTCCGCTGAGGTGGCTCGGTGGATGTGAGGTTGCTATCCCGGATTTTTGGTTTTCTGGCATGAAGGGTAAGGTATGGCACGGGTTCCATGCAGCATCTGCACTACTTGCGGTGTTGAGGTCCTCTTGGGCATGGATAGGGATTTATGCCCCTTTCATTCCTCCTAGGAACTATTCCTCGTTCCCCCCTTTTTTTATTCTTATTTTTTATTTTATTTTCTTCATTCTTTTTTTAAAAACAAAACAAAAAGAAAGAAGTAACCTAACCATGGACGACCCAATCCGTAAACCTACTACCCGTGGGCCCCTTCCAGATACCACACCCAGTTCTGACCCTACCTCATTAATGGACAACTCTTCAGACACCTCCAATACCCTTGTACCTCTTGCTGGTGCCGGTTCGTCACCTCTTCAGGTACCGGGGTTCCGACCGCCCTTTTGACATGTCTGACCGTCGCTCTTCTCTGACCTTGATTCCGGCTTCTCCCTCTATGGTGCAGCAATTTTCGGATTGCTCGCCCATCACACGTCGGACCACCTCCGGTCCCACATACAAATGACCAAGACCCTTACATGACGATTCGACACTTTCTTCTCATTCTTCTCACAAACGACCAGCACGTCACGCACTCTCCTTAAACACTTTGTTTCACACTACTCAATGGACAAAGTTTTTTACTCTAAGACCGACTACTCCAACTACCTATCTTTTCGATCATAGTATTGGTAAAGCTCTCCTACGCCATGTACATAAAGATATCTCATTTCACGCTCTCAAGAGTGGCACTCGCATTATCATGGTCGAGAATGCTGGCAAAGCTCGTGATCTTTCTCTCCTTACGACCATAGATACTATTCCTATCACTATTGACAAACATCATTCTCTCAATTCTTGTAGTGGCACTGTCCTTTTACCCCACACCATTGTCCAACGGAATTTCCAGACATGTGTTGATGACATTCTGGAGCAGCTTGAGCTCCAAGACCTTCCTATACTTAAAGTTGACACTTTTGTCCTCCCTGCCCGTAAGCGAAGACGTTATCCTTGCAATATAGCTCGTTTAACATTTGACTGCCGTAAACTTCCATCCTCGGTCTACATTGCAGGTCACCATTTACAAGTTTGAAAGGTTACCCCTACACCGCAACAGTGTAGAAACTGCTGGCGTTTTGGTCATCCAGCAAAATATTGCAGGTCCATGGCCGAATTCCCAGTCTTTGTGCCGACGACCATGCCAGTCCTTCTTGTAATCTACTTCCCTCTTGCCTTAACTGTCATGAGGTAAATCTATCATACTCTTGCCATTGTCAGGTTTTCCTAAATGAGCGGGAAATCCATTGTCTCAAAGAGGCGGAAGGCTTCTAATTTGCTATAGCCATCTCTCATCTATGCCTTCAAGGGAGACTTCCCCATATTTCCTATTCTTGCATTGCTGAACATCCCCCCACTTCTGGGGTCACAACTTATGTGGCTTCCTCTGTGGTCACCTCATCCTCAGTCACCCCTGTCTCGAATTCCTTTGCTGTTCTTGGCACCGAGGTCCCTACCTCGGCATTCCAAACTGTCCTCACCCTTTCTCTACTCACTGCACAGTTCTGTGTCTTCAAGCCCTCTTCCAACACCTAATTCTCACCGCCCTTTTTCTACTCATAAGTCCGGCAAAAAATCCCCATTGCCGGATTCTTCACCTCAGACTAGTTCTGTAATGTGTGTGGAGGTTCATCCTCCTCCTCGTTCAATATCTTCATCCCCTGTCCCCTCCCAAGTTTCTTCCTTGACTCCCATCCCCAGGTCGCTTCCACTCCTGTCCTCTCCCAAACCCCTTCGACAGTCTCCTCTTCTATCTCCTTGCCCTCTACTTTAGTACAGTCTATAGTCTAACAGATTGTTGCTCACCCTCTTCCTCCTTCCATCTCTAATGTGGTCCCACATCTGCATCTTTGTCTTCCGAAATGCTGGAAGCTATCACAGGATTTATTGCATAGACTGGACCGTTGATGGACACCGCTCCACCTCCGGTTCCTCCTCCTCTCTCTTCTCCGTCTACAACCCTCCTTCCTTCACAGTGTCCCACTCCTTCTTTGTTTACAGGTGTTCTGCTGCCTCCACATGTGGACTTTTCTAACCCTCGTCCATAGATACTTCTAACTTCGACTTGTATATTTCTCTTCATAAATCATGGCTTATTTATAGTGGAATATCCGAGGCCTCAGGGGTAACCGGGGTGAGCTTCAGGAGTTGCTCTCCCAGTTTTTCCCTGTTGGGGTCTGTTTGCAAAAACCCAAATTACAATCCGCTGTTATTCGGCCCTTTTCAGGCTATGATTTGTTATATTCATCGGATCCTTTTTCCGATGGAACCTTTAACGAAAGTGCTCTTCTTATATGCACTGGTATTCCATACTGTCAGCTCTATGTTCATTCTTCTCTACACTGCAGCCCGTATCCACTTGAATAAGTGGTAAACACTCTGTTCTTTATATCTCTCCCATTCTCGGGCATTGTCTATCCCAGATGTTGATTTTCGGTTTTTTTCTTGCCGCCACCTCTTCTGTTACTTGGCGATTTTAATGCACACCATTTTCTCTGGGAGGGAGGGGGTCGCACTGTGACTCCCGTGGCGTTCAGTTGGAGGCATTTCTTGCTTCTCTTCCCCTCCATGTTTTAAATACGGGTACTCCCACCCATTTTGATCCTTGAACTCATTCTTTCTCTTGCATCGATCTCTCCATCTGCTCTTCCTCAACTGTCCTTGACTTCACCTGGTCTGTCCTCCCAGACCTACATGAGAGCAATCATTTTCCTATCATCCTCATGTCCTCTTCGTATTCTCCACCTCCTCTTAGCCCACGCTGGCAGTTTGACCGAGCGAAATGGGACCTTTACACACATCGTACTGGATTTCATGAGGCTACTTCCTCGTCCTCCATTGATGAGGTTTTACATCTCTTCTCGTCCTCCGTCTTAACTACAGCTTCACATTCTATCCCCCAAACCTCGGGCAAGCATTCTCAGAAGTGCGTGCCTTGGTGGTCTCCTGCTTATGCTCGGGCAGTACGTTTGAAATGCGCTGCGTGGCGCAGGTATCGGTACAACAGAACCACAAAGAGACTCCTTGATTTTAAACAGAGGAGAGCAATTGCTCACCGTTCATACGCGACGCTAAACGCACTTGCTGGCGGGATTACGTTTCCACCGTCACTTCGGCTTCCTCAATGAGTGCAGTGAGGAAGAAAGTGCGGAAATTGAGTGGTAAATTCTCCCCCGACCCGGCTCCTGTTCTTCGGGTTGCCGGTGTCGATATAGCACACCCTCTTGCCGTTGCCACTGAAATTGGTAATCATCTGGTCCGCATTTCTCAGGAGCTCCATCTGTGCCCCTCGTTCCTTTCTTCTAACTCTGCCAGCGAGTTAAACCCCTTAGATTTTTCTTCTCTCAGAGAAGAATCTTATAATGTGCCTTTTACCCTTCAAGAACTGAAGGCAACACTCTCCACTTGCTGATCATCGGCAGCTGGGCCAGACGGCATACATATTTGTATACTACAGCATTTACATCAGTCTGCTCTTGCTGTCCTCTTACGACTCTTTAATCTGATATGGTCGCAAGGAGTTATTCCCCAGCTGTGGAAATCTGCTATTGTTCTCACCTTTCGCAAACCGGGTAATACGGACATGATACTTCCCACTGCCGTCCCATCGCTCTTACCAGTGAAGTTTGCAAGGGGATGAAACGTCTATTTAATAGACGTTTGATGTGGTATTTAGAGATGCACAGTAGTCTCTCCACTCGTCAATATGGCTTTCGTAAGGGCTGTTCTGCCATTGACCTCTTACTGCTCTTGGATTCGTATATTCGTAATGCCTTTGCTAATAACCACTCGGTTATCGCTATCTTTTTGCCCTTGGGATGGCTTATGATACAACTTGGAGGTATAATATCTTGGCCCAGGCCCACTCCTTAGGCCTCCGAGGGAATATACCATTTTTCCTTAAGGCCTTCTTAACTGAAAGACATTTCCGTGTCTGGGTTAGTAATGTGATTTTCCCGGAGTTCGTCCTAGTAGAAGGTGTCCCCCAGGGATGTGTTTTGAGCACAACACTCTTTCTCCTTGCTATAAATAATCTGGCATCTGTTCTCCCATCCAATTTTTGGTCATCGCTTTATGTGATGACTTTGCTATAGCTTGTGGAGGTGGTGACTGTCACCTCATTGCAGTTTCCCTCCTGCATGCCATCAACCTGGTTTCCGATTGGGCCACCACTCATGGGTTTAAGTTTTCTAGTGGCAAAACTCATCAAATTACGTTCACTAGACGTTCAGTAGTCTCTGATCATCCATTGTACCTATACGGCTCACGTATCCCAGAACGTGATACAGTCATGTTTCTCGGCCTGCTGTTTTACCGCCGATTGTCCTGGAAACCTCACATTACCTCTCTGAAGGCGACTTGTCATAGCCAGCTGAACCTCCTTAAAACCCTAGCACATATTTCATGGGGGGCTGATCGTAGAACTCTCCTTCGCCTGCATTCAGCCCTAATTTTATCGAAACTCGATTATTGTGACCTGTTATATTCGGCGGCCTTCCCTGCTACTCTTTCCACCCTTAATTCCATCCATCACCAGGGATTGCGTTTATGCCATGGTGCATTTCGTTCTTCCCCGGTCGAGAGCCTCAATGTAAAAGCGAACATTCCATCCTTGTCCGATCGTCGTGATGCACATTGCCTTCGCTATTATGTTCGCTCTCATGACCTCCGCAATCCTTCCATGTATAGGATTGCCACAGATATTAGTAGACGCTCTTTATTTGTTCGTCGACCCTGTTTACTTCGTCCCTTTTCTCTTCATCTACATTCGCTCTTGTCTTCCCTTCAGCTACCATCTTTCTATGTTCATGTGACATCTCCCTTTCCCCTACCCCCTTGGGAAGTTCCTGCTGTCCGTGTCTGTTCTTTTCCTCTGCCTTGCGTGAAAGCCCAACTACCTACGGCGGCTTCTCGCTCTCTTTTTCTAGACCGCTTCTGTTCTCATTCCTATGCCATCGCAGTATACACTGATGGTTCTAAGTCATTAGACGGCGTCGGATTCGCAGCAGTGTTTCCGGACAGCATCGTGCGAGGGCATCTATTATCCTCGCCTAGCATATTTACAGCTGAATTGTATGCCATTCTTGTGGCACTTATCCGAATTGCATCTTTGCCTGCAATGTAGACCGAGGGTGGAAGTTTACGGCAGTCAAATGTTAAACGAGCTATATTGCGAGGATAACTTCTTCGCTTACGGGCAGGGAGTGTCAACTATAAGGATAGGGAGGTTTTGGAGCTCAAGCTGCCCCAGAATGTCATTACCACATGTCTGGAAATTCCGTTGGACAATAGTGTGGGGTAAAATGACAGTGCCACTACAAGAATTGAGAGAATGATGTTTGTCAATAGTGATAGGAATAGTATCTATGGTAGTAAGGAGAGAAAGATCGTGAGCTTGGCCAGCATTCTGGACCGTGATGATGTGAGTGCCGCTCTTGAGACCGTGAAATGAGATGTCTTTACCTACATGGCGCAGGAGAGCTTTACCAATACTATGATCGGAAAGATAGTTAGTTGGAGTAGTCGGTCTTAGAGTTAAAAACTTTGTCCATTGAGTAGTGTGAAACAAAGTGTTTAAGAGGAGTGCGTGACGTCTACCTGGAGTCTACCTGGAGAGAATTCCAGGGGTCAACGCCCCTGCGGCCCGGTCCGTGACCAGGCCTAATGTTGGACCAGAGCCTGATCAACCAGGCTGTTACTGCTGGCCGCACGCAGTCCAACGTACGAACCACAGCCTAGCTGGTCAGGTACCGACTTTAGGTGCCTGTCCAGTGCCTGCTTGAAGACAGCCAGGGGTTTGTTGGTAATCACCTTGATGTATGCTGGGAGGCAGTTGAACAATCTTGGGCCCCTCACACTTATTGTGTTGTCCCTCAACGTGCTAGTGGCACCCCTGCTCTTCATTGGGGGGATGTTACATCGCCTGCCGAGTCTTTTGCTTTCGTAGGGAGTGATTTTCGTGTGCAAGTTTGGTACTAAGCCCTCGAGAATTTTCCAAGTGTATATAATAATGTATCTCTCCCGCCTGCGTTCTAGAGAGTACAGGTTTAGGAACTTCAAGCGTTCCCAGTAGTTGAGGTGGTTTATCGCACTTATGCGTGTGGTGAAGGTTCTCTGTACATTTTCAAGGTCAGCAATTTCACCCGCCTTGAAAGGTGCAGTTAGTGTGCAGCAATATTCCAGCCTAGATAGAACAAACGATCTGTAAAGTGTCAACATGGGCTTGGCATCCCTGATTTTGAAGGTTCTCATTATCCATCCTGTCATTTTTCGAGCAGATGCAATTGCTACTTTGTTATGGTCCTTGAAGGTGAGATCCTCTGACATGATCACTCCCAGGTCTTTGACATTAGTTTTTCGCTCTATTGTGTGGTTGGAATTAGTTTTGTACACTGATGAGATTTTAATTTCTTCACGTTTACGGTATCTGAGTAATTGAAATTTCTAATCATTGAACTTCATATTGTTTTCTGCAGCCCATTTAAAGATTTGGTTTATATCTGCTTGGAGTCTAGCCGTGTCTTCAACGGTGGACACCGTCATACATATTCGGGTGTCATCTGCAAAGGAAGACACAGCACTGTGGCTTATATCCCTGTCAATATCTGATATGAGGATGAGGAATAGGATGGGAGCAAGTACTGTGCCTTGTGGAACAGAGCTTTTCACAGTAGCTGCCTCAGACTTTACTCTGTTGACTACTACTCTTTGTGTTCTACATGTTAGGAAATTATAGATCCATCTACCAACTTTTCCTGTTATGCCTTTATCACGCATTTTGTGTGCTATTACACCATGGTCACACTTGTCAAAGGCTTTTGCAAAATCTGTGTATATAACATCTTGCATGCTGTCCTGGGTTGTGCAATTGATGGGTATCAAGATGTGCAGACGTGCAGATCATTTGTGAGATGAATGAGAAGAAAGTGTCGAATCGTCATGTAAGGGTCTTAGTCATTTGGATGTGGGACCGGAGGAAGTCCGAAGTGTGATGGGCGAGCAATCCGAAAATTGCTGCACCATAGAGGGAGAAGCCCGAAACAAGGTCAGAGAAGAGCGAAGGTCAGACATGTCAAAAGGGCCGGTCGGAACCCCGGTACCTGAAGCAGGTGACGAACTGGCACCAGCAAGAGGTACAGGGGTATTGGAGGTGTCTGAAGAGTTGTCCATTAACGAGGTAGGGTCAGAACTGGGTGTGGAAACAGGAAGGGGCCCGGGGGTAGTAGGTTCACGGATTGGGTCGTTCATGGTTAGGTTACTTCTTTCTTTTTGTTTTGTTTTTTTAAAAAGAAAGAAGAAAAGAAAAAAACAAAAAGGATAAATAAAAAAAGGGGGGAACGTGGAGGAATAGCTCCTGGGAGGAATGAAAGGGGCGTAAATCCCCCTCCACGCCCAAGAGGACCTCAACACTGCAAGTAGTGCAGATGCTACATGAAACCCGTGCCAGTAAACCAGCAATCCGGGATAGCAACCTCACATCCACCAAGCCACCTCGGTGGACAAAAGAGAGGGTGGCCGGATACCCGCCACAAATCATACCTCTTTCGGCCACCACCCTTGGAATCCAAAAGGTGGCCTCCAGAGATACACCCATCACCCGAAAGATACCCAAAGCCACCCCCCCGCGAGACCGGAGAAGGATCGGAACATCCACAGGCGATCCAGATTCCATGGCAAACTACACCCCTGCCAAGAACCTCAATGGAATGGGATGGACCACGGTACCCTTCCCCCTACCTAGGAACCAGAATGTCCGTGGAGAGAAGCTCACAGGGTAAAAATGGGAAGGGAATAAGGGCGGGATGAGGAGGAGGAGGAGAAGGAAAGGGAAAAGAGAGGATGGGGAAGATGGGAAAGGGGAGGTGGAATTGGGGGGTAATTAGGTTCGGTCTGAGGAAGAAGACCAAGAGGTCGAATTCCTCAGACCGTTAGCCTCTTTGCCTCGTCAAGAAGCCCCCCTTAAAGAGGACATTTCAGGATAAGCAGCCATGCAACTACAATGACATGGGTTATCAGTCCAGAAAAATTAAATCCATGAAAAGTGGCCCAGTAGGAAACACGGTCAATCGCATCCTGAAGGGAGGTCACTATCAGGCGACAGTCAGTGCCTATGACTCAATATTCGATGGAAGAATGGACTGTAGATCATTTATAGCTTAAATAAAACAGGTATTGCTAAGGACACAACCTTGTGGGACTTCCTCTGCCTAAACAAAGTCCGAGGAAAGCGAGGCACCAACACAGACACAAAAATGTCTTTTAGATAAAAAAGCAGCAAGGATGGACGGCAGATTACCATGAAGGTCTAAGGATTGGGCCTGGGCTTAGATGTTATACCTCCAAGTGATGTTTTATGCATTTTCGAGATAAAAAAAAACTGTCATAACAGAGTGTTTATTAGCAAAGGCATTTCACACATATATATTTAAGTGGAGCAAGGAGTCCAGAGTAGCACGGCACTAACGACAGCCATACTGACGAAGAGAAAGACTATCATGAGTCTCCAAATACCATATCTGATGTCTATTCACCAATCGTTCTATCACCTTGCAGACTACACTGGTAAGAGCAATGGCACAATAATGAGAGGTATGCCCAGAAGTGTCTAGCTTGTGAAACGGCAATACAATTGCAGAGTTCCATGAGGGAGAACCCCCTCGTGTCCAAACAAGAGTGAAAAGACGCAAAAGGAATGTAAGGGCTGTAGAATGCAGATGATGTAGCATACGGATATGAATATCATCAAGCCCAGCTGCCAATGACTGGTAAGCGGAAATCATGGACTCTTGCTCTAAGAGAGTAGGAGGTACGTTATAAGGCTACATCCCATTAGAAGAAAAATCCAAGGGCTATTGCTCCATGGCAGACTTAGAAGCAAGAAACGAGGGGACAGAGGTGAAGCTCTTGGGAGACACGGACAAGATATTTCTCGATTTCCAGCAACCCGCAGAACGGGATCTGGGTCAGGAGCTTACTTGCCACACCTTCTTCCAAACCACACACATAGGGAAAGTCAAGGTAATAGTTGAAATGTCATGTCAGTATCATATGTACACTTGTGTAGTGTACCAGCATTCAGCATAGTTATACAGCGGGTCCCTTTGCGTGTGACGTCACGATACCTGCTGACGTCAGAGGCTCAGCGCATGTGCATAGCCTCAGATATAGGGTACACTCTCAGGAGCGTCAGACCTATAACTGGACAGATGTGGCTGGACTCTCTCCTACTCATACCGTAAATATACCGTAACCACCCTACAAGAAGTGTCTATGTCTACCTAAATATCTCTCCCAAGACCCACACAACAAGTTGTAGCAGCGGTGTGCCGTAATTTTTATCGATTACGCTTTTATAGAGAGATAGACTACGACAAGCAAGCAAACAGCCTCCAGACCGACCACGTTACCAGCTACCTACATCCAAGAAGTCTACAATATTTACAGTATCTCCTGGTCAGCTAAGTGCCTCATTTGTTAATTTGCTAAAACCTACGAGGGGTTGACCCGGGTTTTGCAAATTCTGTACGAGTAAGCCAGTGAGGGGAGAGTACCATTCCAGCCATTAAGCCAGTTACGTCAGCCTAGGCTTAAGCCAGCTTCTACCTTGCTGTGCTAATTTGTCACAAGATTCCAAGCCAGTCAACCTGTGTGAAAATATTCTACTAAGCCAGCAAGCCACTCTGCTGTCTGAGAAGTAAGCCACGTGAGTTCACGCATTTATACCACCTTTGTACTCCAGTGTATTGCTGTTCTGAGTACAATACCATCCCCGTGGTATCCTGGGTTATTCAAGCCACCCTGGGTTAAGTTCATATAAACGGCGTAAGCCACAGGCGCACGCGGGAAGCGGTGTAAGCCTAGCCACTCCACCCAACCACCCCCCACCACCCACGCTAAGGCAGACGCCTTGACCACGTGCATCCACCCACACAAAGCATTAAGTGTGGATTATTTCACCCTTAACTGGGTCCTGCAAGCAGTTTATTGGCTACGAACCAGGTCGAGCGTCCTGAGTGTGTTTCTTCTGAACTGTTGTGCCAACTGTACAAAGCCTCGGTTCGTAGTCCACCGGTTTATGCACATTACTTCAAGTTATCAACGAGTGGACCGGACCACCAGCCTCCAACACCCTCCACCACCACGCTCCAGTCAACGATTTTCACCCTAGAGACATTTACTGTGTTGTTGTTTTATTTTTTCAGATAATCTATAGACAATTTCGTGTGTTGAGACAATTTCTGCGAGTTACATAAATTTTGAGTTATCCTAGGAAGTGTTCTGTGTTAAATTAATTATTTGCAGTAATTTTTGATTTCACTAGTATTGTCCCTTGTTAATTATTGCGTTATAATTTCTGTGAATTTCGTTGTGTTACTAAATATGCAGTAAGTACAGTTTTGTTAAAGTTATCTAGTGTTCCAATATTCCACCAAGTAGTAATTTTAAAAGATTTTAAATTTTCCCCAGCATTGCCCATGTGTTGTTGAATTTTCTGTCTTGTTAATTATTGTGTTTCACCAAGTGTACTATCCCAGAGTTATCATTTTTTATTATTTTACCCTTGTTTGTTAATTTTAATTGTGTAATTAATTAATTTTGCTTGCCCCAGTAACTACATATTGTTGTCTCCTCCAAGCAATTTTTAACCTTTTACCAGTAATATTCCCTGCTAATTCTTATGTGTTGCAGTCAGTGTTACTTTTTCCCTTGCACCTGCTATTGTTTTGTGTACTTGTTTATTTTTATACAGTGCTAATGTGTTTCAACTTTGCAGACTAGTGCTATAATTTTATTGAAGATCTCAATTTCTTCTGATAAGTTACTAATCTCAAGACAACGAAATTGACTTTTTGTGAATTTGTAAGTCCAAAAGTTAATTACCGTGATGAGTTGTACTTCAGTTCCTGTAAGTGTTGCCTTATTTTCTTGTTAAATATCTTGTTCATGATTTTTTTTTACATAGTTCATGTTAAAGTGTTGTTTGAACAATTTCACTCTTAAGTTTGTTTAAAGTCAGTGTTTTTAGTAAATTGTTCCAGTAATTATTTTATTGAATTACCTTGCTTTGCTTGCAATAAAGAGTAAGAGTGTTCAAACTAATTCATTCGTAATATCTTATTTCTTGTGTTGCAAAGTTTTTCCCCCAGTGCAATTATTGACTATTGATAATTCCTGGAATTTATTTTGTGTAAATTAAATTCCCCAGTATTCAATTTTTGTTTCATCAATTTTATTGTTTATTTGCTCAAGTAACTTGTCATTTCCTAAGAGTAATAAGTAATATTCCAGTGAAGTTACTTTAATTTATTGCCAGTGAACAATTCTATTGAATCGTTTTATCAGATTGTTGCTAGTGCCATAACCATTATTGAATTCTTTTAATTATTTGTGCATTTAATTCTTTTTATTGTGTTGCAATTTTGTTGATATTTACAAGAAAAGAAAACTCATTTTGCTGTTCAAGTTAAAGCTAGATTGTTTTATTTTAGTGTGTTGAGTTTCCTTGCCAAGTAAATTTCCAGTGAGTTATCTTTTCTTTAGTGTTATTGTGCTATTATCTGTGTTACTTATGCAGAATAGTTAATAATTCTATCAGTTAAACTATATTGTGCCATATACTTGTGTAAATTTTGCTTTCATTTCAATTCTCGTTTAATTGCTCGAAGTCATGTCTCAGGAAAATGTAACTTGTAATGGGGTGAGTGTTGCCAGTCAAGGCAATGACGTGGGACTGCCTAGTCAGAATCAATTGAATAACGAACGACAAAAGACTCCTCGTCTTTCTAACTACTCTAGAGACCCCATTGATTCACTACCCCTTTTTAATGGTGACCCAGACAGTCTTGATGACTGGTTCCTTGCAATTCGTTCAAGGGCAAGTTCCGTGGAAAGTCCTCCATCGGAGGAGCGCCTTATTACTATGGCAAAAGAATCCTTGGCTAGGTCGCCTGCCACTAATAATGTGTTGACTCTTTTGCGTATGAAATAATTCAAAGTTCTAACTAAATGGGAAGAATACGAATCAAGATTACGTAAGTTCCTTAACCCTAAGGAAGCCGTAGATCCATTTATTGTACTAAAGGAACTAGTGAACGCGGTCCCTAGGCCCGATGAGCAGCTGTGCCAATTTGCCTTCCGGTTAGATGCCCTCTTATCATCGTTTGCGACTGGATTCCAAAAATCCTCTTTCTTCCCCCCTGGCCATGTAATGGATGGTTGGTCAATAGGTAAATTTGCAGCTTATGGTGCCATTAAGCAATTGATGCCACCTACAGCAGTATATGCTTATAAGGCAAGTCCTTTACTGTCAGTGTAGAACCTCTTGAAGCTCTCGGACATGTCTGTGATTTGTGTCCCCCCAAATCGTTCCCTCATCGTAGGTCAGTACAATCCACATTACCTGAGTTACAGCACTCAATTCCGCCTGTCGTTTGTGCAACACGGCAAGGACCTAGTAACTATTATTCCCGTTCTTCTTCCAAAGGGAGTGTGAAAAGTCAGTACGCTCATAGTAACCGTAGTACCTATAGTGACCACAGCAGACGTATCTGCTACAACTGTGGTTACAGAGGTCATATTGCAGTAAACTGTCCTGACAACGCCTCTAAGAAACGTCGCACTGTCGAAGAGCCCTATCCAGACTTACCTTATTGCACTTACCACCGGATAGCTGGCCATGATACTTCTGAGTGTAATGCCTTGAATAACCGCGGGTATTCCAGATCCTTCCGTGGTCGCTCATACAGTAGAAGTAGAAGAGGTAATAGAGGCCGTGGTTCTCAGCCTAATAACCAGAACCAAGCAAAGTTTGTGAACTCGGGGGAATCCGAGCGCCCCAATCAGACCGCCCAGTTGTGACAGTAGGAGATACCGAGTACTCCATCCCCATCCAGAATTCCTTCGAGGCTCTGTGTGATCTCGATGGAGAGGATTGCGGTGATGAAACTCCAGTAACTGATGATGACTGCTCTGTAGATGAGATAATTGAGGAAATTATTGATGAAACTCCAGTGGTGGAAGATGATACTTTTGGAGACGAGGTGGAAGAAACTTTTACTGATGATAATCCGCCATCTTCTTTGCATATTAGTTCCAGTGCAAATATGGGTCCCTTAGTAGAAGGATCCGTGTATGGTGCACCCGTCCAGGTGTTTATGGATTCTGGGGCACAAGTCAATATCATCAGGTCTAGTTTGTTTAGAGATAAGCAGCTAAAACATGTCCTTCTCATAGAACCAGCTCGTGTGTCCACCCTTCGTGGTGTTGCGGGTTCTCCATTACGTGTCAGTGGTCGGACTACTCTTACCTTCTCTATCCAAGGTAGAGAATTAACTACTTCTTTCCTTGTCGTTGATAGGATTAGTTTCCTGGTGACCTTCTACTCGGATTTGCTGCCATGAGAGATTTCCGAATTGTGCTTGATCCTTACGATGGCATACACAAATCGATGACCTAGTTGTACCATTTTGGGGTTATCAACTGGGATCCGAGGTCTGCCATACAGCTGCATAGTTTACAGACCGGATTAGGTACTTGCAAGCCGATATGTTACCTAGTAGCGTTGCCAAGCGGCCAGGCACTGGAAATTCTGTCACTCAAGTCTGTGTTCCACCCTCAACAAATTTAGACATGCAAGATAGTGCCCAGCCTACTCAGGTACCGGAGGTATCCCGGACCGCCTTGAGTACTGAGTCTATCTCAGCAATGCCGACTAATTCAAGTAGTAGTTTCTCCACAGGGGACGCCTTGTCGGAAAACACCTATTTGAAATTAGTAATGCCATCTCTTGTCGACGTCATGTGCCGTCTGCAGAAAGATACCTCTGTAGCAGCTAGTGCCCTCACTAGAGTGTCTGTTGTTGTCCCCAATGTTCCAGATGGTGACAATGTCCTAGTTGACAGTAATTCCTGCAGAGTGAAGGGTTTATTTGTTGAGTCATCTTTACATACTGTCCAAGACAGTAAGATATTCCTATTTGTCGCTAATACCTTGGGTCACAGTGTTCGACTCAGAGCCAATACCATCATTGTTGATCTTGTTCACTACCCTTACCCTATTCGGGTTGAGGATGAGTTGCCACCTGACCAGTGGGTCGGTGCTATTTCAACCGGGGAGGATCCATCCACTCCACCGGACCATTCTATTCCACCAGTAGAAGAGAAAGACTTAGCTTCTACTGACTTTCCAGACGAAGTCGGACGGTTGTTGAAACTGTTGAATAAACACCGTAGAGCAATTGCCTTACCAGGTGAGAAGATGGGTTTAACGAACCTATTGTCCCATCGTATCCCACTTGAACCTGGTACCAGACCAATTTATGTACCTGCGTACAGGATGCCGCATTCACAAGTCGCTGTCGCAGAGGAATTAATAAATAAGATGCTTGATGATGGTGTGATCGTACCTAGTAACTCACCCTGGAATGCGCCCTTAATCCTAGTACCTAAGAAGGACGGTACTTGGCGCCCAGTGATTGATTTTAGGAAGTTAAATGCGAAAACAATTCCAGACCGTTTCCCACTCCCTGTACTTGGTGACCTGTTACGTAATATAGGAGATAATAAGGTCTTCTCACCCTCGATTTGTTACAAGGGTTTTGGCAAGTTCCTCTTCAAGAGGACAGCCAAGAGCTCACCGCATTCTCTACTCCAACAGGTCATTTCGAATTCTGTCGTATGGCTTTGGATTAAGATTTTCACCTATCACATTCTCGAGGCTCATGACCAATATTTTTAGAGGCCTTATAGGAAAAGATCTAATGGTATATTTAGATGACATAATTGTTATGTCCGAGGATGTAAATAAGCATTTAGAAAGACTAGAGAAGGTACTGAGTAAGCTTGAAGAAGCCAATCTAAAGATCAAACTGTCTAAATGTCAATTTTTCAGATCAGAAATTAAGTTTCTGGGTCACGTAGTCACTCCTAGAGGGGTTATGACTGACCAAGTAAAGTAGATGCAGTATTGAATTTTCCAACTCCCAAAACTGCTGATGCCGTAAGATCCTTTGTGGGCTTAGCAGGTTTTTATAGATCATATATTGCCAATTTTTCCTCAATAGCAGCTCCTCTAACTGAGTTGCTTAAGAAAGATGCTCCATTTGTTTGGACCTTCAGTCAGGAAAAAGCATTTCAAACCTTGAAAGAAAGATTAACTTCTGCTCCAATCTTAAAATTCCCAGATTTTACAAAGCCTTTCTATTTAACCACTGATGCTAGTTCTATAGGCATTGGTGCAGTTCTTGCACAGAAGATTGATAGTAAATACAACGCAGTTGCATTTGCTAGTCGAGTCCTTACAAAAGGGTGAAAGGAATTATACAGTAACTGAGCAAGAAGCCTTAGCAATAGTGTGGTCTTTAAAACACTTCCGAGACATAATTTATCAGTACCCTGTTCATGTCTTGACAGATCATGCACCTCTAATACCATTGTTCCAGAATAAACAACCTACTGGAAGACTAGCTAGATGGTCCTTAACTATCCAAGAGTTCAACCCTACCTTGAACATTTGCCTGGCAAGTCAAATGAGTTGCAGATGCTTTATCGCGTCATGTTAGCGTAGTAACTGTTGATCCTCCGCTTAGTGCTGAGGATGAAAGAATGCCCAAAGATCCGAGGTCTGGTGTGACTCGATTCCTGCACAGGAAGACCTTATTCTTACTGTGAAGCCACCAGCACCTATCAGTGACTTTGTTATGAACCAAGAATTACTGATCGCGTAACCGTGCTGGGAACGCCTAGTAGACGGGCATACCAGTTAGTAATTCCTCAGTCACTAGTAAAAATAGCTTTACAGCTAATTCACGATGCACCAGGTGTTGCACACCCCGGTATGGACCGTTCGATTAAACAAGCAAGATTGAAGTACTTTTGGCCTCGTATGGCAGCTGATATTACCGAGTATGTTAAGAAGTGTAGTGTTTGTATGAAACACAAGGGTAATATCAACGGTCCCAATCCTATCCAGATGTATCCCACTACTAGTGAGCCATGGGAAAGAGTTGCAATAGATCTGCTAACTAATTTTCAATGTACAACGCAAGGCAATAAACATCTGTGTGTGATGGTCGATCATTTCACCAGATATTGTGAGTTAGTTCCTATTCCAGACAAGACTGCCGAGACAGTAGCTAAAGCATTTAAGGAACGTATAATCTGTAGACACACCACTCCTAAATCCTTAGTATCCGATAATGGAGGTGAATTTTGCAACGAGATTCTAGAAAACCTATGTGCCTTGTATAAGATTACTAAATCTACCATTGTTCCACACCATCCTGCCAGCAATGTTTTAGCAGAAAGAACTAATAAAAAGTACTCGATGTCTTGAGAGCCACTGTTAATCCCAATAGTTCAACCTGGGATGAAGTTATACCTGATGTTCAATGTGCTATAAATTCTGCTTTCAATGCTTCTATAGGTGATACACCGCACATGTCTTGTATGGTGTTGACAAGCGTTTGCCTTATGAGTTGTTATATTCTAACCCAAAAACCGTCGTATAACCCTGATGATTTCATAGCAACTCGTACCAGCCAAGCTCAGAGTGTTTTCAGAAGAATCCGTGAAACACTTCATAAGTCAACAGCAGAATTTACTAGAGTAACTAATACTAAAGCCAAACCGACTAAAGTTCAAGTAGGGTCCAGAGTCATGTTGTTCAACTTTAACAAAACTTCAGCAATGCCTAAATTAGACCAAAGTTTGTTGGCCCATATCGAGTAGTTGAACATATCAAGGGCAATAAGTATAAAGTTAGAGAACTTAGTACGGGTAAGTGTAAAGAATCACATTTAGATCATATGAAGTTAGTATGTGACGAAGACGAAGCCCCTGACAACCAGACTGTTGTGACTGACAATGATAATCCGTCTGACCCCGCACCTTCAACTTCTAGTAGTGAGTCAGAGGGACAACCTGATTGTCGTTACTCCTGCGTACACGACAAGTGCTGAGAAACCCCAAGTATCATTTGTTGATATCAGTGTAGACCCTCCTCAATCAGAAGTTGAGTTACCTACTGTAACAGAGTTTGATCCACCCAGAGATGATAACCATTCTGCATATGTAAATCTTACCCTAGCAGAGTTGAGGTTAAATGTAAATAGACTGTACAATTAGATGATTGAGTTAAGAGAAATTGTCGACTGTGTGTTTTGTTACTAAGTGTTCATTATCTAGAATTTTTTTGTGTGTGTTCATGTTCCCTACGGGTTCTGAGTTTTAACAGAACCCGCTGAGTGCATGAATACAGATTGATCGATCAAATTTGCAAATTGAAATTGTTATATATATATATAATGTTTATATCTAGCTCCATTAACATTCTCTTAAGTACTGTTAACTCAAGAAGTGCGAGAGTAAGATTAATCTTGACTAGTTCCAAGTTATAATGTGTTTGCTATTGTATAGATTCACCCAGTACCACCTGTCTGTTCAGGCTATAGAGTTGTATAGTATGCCGAGACGTCATACGATAACATGGCCGAGCTGTTGTGTCAGTATCATATGTACACTTGTGTAGTGTACCAGCATTCAGCATAGTTATACAGCGGGTCCCTTTGCGTGTGACGTCACGATACCCGCTGACGTCAGAGGCTCAGCGCATGTGCATAGCCTCAGATATAGGGTACACTCTCATGAGCGTCAGACCTATAACTGGACAGACGTGGTTGGACTCTCTCCTACTCATACCGTAAATATACCGTAACCACCCTACAAGGAGTGTCTATGTCTACCTAAATATCTCTCCCAAGACCCACACAACAGAAACGTAGTCTTGCGAACAATTGCATTTAGTGTCACATTATGTGGCAAGCGACTGCCCTCGCCCACCTAAAATCCAGAATACGATCTGCGGTCCGATTATATCAATAACGGCCCCAAACAGCACGTTTCAACCACACTGCATGGGCACATGCAGGAGACCACCAAGGCAAGCATGTCTGAAAATGCCTGTTCGAGGTTTGACGAATAGAATGTGACACTACAGTCAATACGAAGGTCGAAAACTGGTGCACCAGGTTATCATAGAGAACGAAGAAAGGTCCCCACAAAAGACTGTAAGGCGAGAGTATAAGCCCCAATTCGCTCATCTAAATTGCCAACGAGGGCTATGAGGAGGTCGGAAATACATAGTAGAAGTAAGCAGAATAGGAAATTGATCACTGTCGTGTAAATAAAAAAAACAGACCAAGTGTAATCACGTGCAATTGATGAGGAACAGATAGAAAGATAAATGCAAGAGAGACTGAGTGCGAGAATCAAAATGGGTGGAAGCATCTGTATTTATAACATGAAGAGGATGAATAGTGAGAAGAGTCTCCAACTGATCACCACGAGAGTCAGTGGGAGCTTCCCCAAAGATGATGGCGAGCATTAAAATCACCTAACAAGATGGGAGGCAGCAGAGGAGAGATCAAGAATGCAACATCTGAAATACATAATGCATGGGAAGGGAAGAGATATAGATAGCAAACTGTAGCAGTCCCAGGACTGCTTATTTTACTGGACTGATAACTTTTCATGCAACTCATATCATTGGATCACAGCAGCATTGTTGCTGGAACTCTTATGTGTGAGCAGTCATTAGTGATCTACCTAGTGCAACACACAGTGTTGGTTTGAAGTGGCTCTAGGCATTCCTTCACTACCTCCTCCCCTCCTTCCTCGATTTGGAACACAGATATTCGCCTTTATTTACTTATGGTGTAGAGGTGGATCTTGCCAGCCCATATAAGTGCCTGAGTGCCCCTGTCAGTCCTGCCAGCATTCCACGATTTGTCCTTCACACTTCTTAAGAATGTGTCTCCTGTGTGCTTATTTGCCTGCTACATGCAAATCTCCAAGTTGTTGACACGGGTTTAGCTAGCACATTCAAGCAGGCTTGAAAACAAACTCCAAGCCAGCCAGGAAAAGGAGGGGATGTTGCCAAGAGTTACAGCTGTCCTGACCCCTAGCACGTCTACAGTGTTCCATCCATACCAGTGTTTTTCCTGCATCGAGAACACCAAGCCATCCCAGGTAATCCAAGCCAGCTCTTCCAAGGAAGCCAGTGTGAAATCTGCTTCTAGTTTGTCTGCACTACTTTGCATTACCAGTAAAATGCCGGCAAAAGACATCTTTTACCTAGTGGCTTAGTGTGGGTTGATAAGCCAGATGGATTTAAAGAGTGAGTAATGTCTGGGAGAGCGGAGTAGTTGTGTCACTACCACCATCACCCACATATCTCTTGCTTGTACATTTCACCACCGCTCACAGCCCCACTCCACAAAGGCGGCAGTAAAGCAATAGCAAAGAACTACAGACCAATAGCACTAACGTCCTATATCATAAAAATCTTTGAAAGGGTTCTAAGAAGCAAGATCGCAACTCATCTTGATACCCATCAATTGCACAACCCAGGGCAGCATGGGTTTAGAGCAGGTCGCTCCTGTCTGTCCCAACTACTGGACCACTACAAGAAGGTCCTGGATGCTCTAGAAGACAAACAGAATGCAGATGTTATATACACAGACTTTGCAAAATCCTTTGACAAGTGTGACTATGGTGTAATAGCACACAAAATGCATGATAAAGGAATAACAGGAAAAGTTGGTAGATGGATCTATAATTTCCTAACAAGTAGAACACAAAGCGTAGTAGTCAACAGAGTAAAGTCTGAGGCAGCTACTGTGAAAAGCTCTGTTCCACAAGGCACAGTACTCGCTGCATCCTGTTCCTCATCCTCATATCGGACATAGACAGGGATATAAGCCACAGTGCCGTGTCTTCCTTGCAGATAACACCCGAATCTGTATGACAGTGTCCACCGTTGAAGACACTGCAAGACTCCAAGCAGACATAAACCAAATCTTTAAATGGGCTGCAGAAAACAATATGAAGTTCAATGATGAGAAATTTCAATTACTCAGATACGGAAAAGGTGAATAAATTAAAATCTCATCGAGTACAAAACTAATTCCAACCACACAATACAGCGAAAACTAATGTCAAAGACCTGGGAGTGATCATGTCAAAGGATCTCACCTTCAAGGACCATAACACCGTAGCAATCGCATCTGCTAGAAAATGACAGGATCGATAATGAGAACCTTCAAAACCAGGAATGTCAAGCCCATGTTTACACTTTACAGATCACTTGTTCTATCTAGGCTGGAATATTGCTGCACACTAACTGCACCTTTCAAGGCGGGTGAAATTGCTGACCTTGAAAATGTGCAGAGAACCTTCACCGCACGCATAACTGCGATAAACCACCTCAACTACTGGGAACGCTTGAAGTTCCTAAACCTGTACTCCTAGAACGCAGGCGGGAGAGATACATTATTATATACACGTGGAAAATTCTCGAGGATTAGTACCAAACTTTCACACGAGAGTGTAACATCCCCCCAATTAAATATCAGGGGTGCCACTAGCACGTTGAGGGACAACACAAAAGTGTCAGGGGCCCAAAATTGTTCAACTACCTCCCAGCATACATCAGGGATTACCATCAACCCCTGGCTGTCTTGAAGCATGAGCACTAGACAGGCACCGAAAGTCGGTACCTGACCAGCCAGGCTGTGGTTTGTACGTTGGACTGCGTGCGGCCAGCAGTAACAGCCTGGTTGATCAGGCTCTGGTCCAACATGAGGCCTGGTCACAGACCGGGCCGCCAGGGTGTTGACCCTGGAATTCTCTCCAGGTAAACCCAGGTAAACTCCAGACCAGGTGAAGAAAGAAGATATTTTGAGCGCCGACGATAAAGCAGGAGGATCTGTAAGTCGTCAGAAAGCGCATATTCATTCCAAAGAAGTCACCTCCTGTGAAGACAGCTGTTATGTAGTGGTGCCGGTCGCCAGTTACACCCCAGAGTAACTACGCTAACTTTCTTTCACCTCTACAATAGGACTATTTCTGACCTTCGCAAAGGTGTTTTGCTTTATAGACAGTTAATTGTCATTTT
>WNWK01016734.1:0-44165 GCA_009830355.1 Cherax destructor
AAGCCTATTATTCATCCATTTTGGGTCATTTCTACTAGATCTAATTTCTTTATACGGATAAATGTTCTTTGGGCAGCCTGTATAGTGTTAAGAAAACTGTCATATTGATACCTCTCCTCGTCACCCCAGTCCACAGTTGATAAGTGTTCTCTAAGTCCATTATAATCTGCTAAGCGAAAATCTGGGACCGTTACTGAATTATCCCTACTATCATACATCCATTCAATGCTAAAGGTAATTGACTTGTGGTCGCTTGAGCCGAGTTCCTCTGTAATTTCTAAATTATTAACAAGGGTTTCCTTGCTTGCCAGAACCAAGTCAAGTAGGTTATTTCCCGTGTAGGTTCTGTTACAACTGCTTCAAAAACAATCCTGAACTACTTCTAAAAAGTCGTTAGATTCTAAATTCCCTGTCAAGAAATTCTAATCAATCTGACTAAAGTTAAAGTCCCTAGAATTACTACGTTATCGTGCCTTGTGGCCTTAACAATTTCCTCCCAAAGTAGTCTCCCTTGTTCCCTAGAACAAATGGTGAGATCGATGCAAGAGAAAGAATGAGTTCGAGGATCAAAATGAGTTGGAGTACTCGTATTTAAAACATAGAGGGGGAGAGAAGCAAGAAATGCCTCCAACTGAATGCTATGGGAGTCACAGTGCACCCCCCCCCAGAGAAAATGGTCTGCGTTAAAATCGCCAAGTAACAGAAGGGGTGACGGCAAGGAAGAAACCAGAAAATCATATCTGGGATAGACAATGCCCGAGAAGGGAAGAGATATAAAGAACAGAGTGTATACCACTTATTCAAGTGGATACGATCTGCAGTGTAATGTAGAGAAGAATGAACATAGAGCTGACGGTATGGAATACCACTGCGTATAAGAAGAGCACTTTTGTTAAAGGTTCCATCAGAAAAAGGATCCGATGAATATAACAAATCATAGCCCGAAAAGGGACGGATAACAGCAGATTGTAATTTGGGTTACCCCTGAGTCCTCGGATATTCCACTGCAAATAAGCCATGATTTATGAAGAGAAAGATAAAAGTCGAAGTTAGAGGTATCTATGGACTAGGGTTAGAAAAAAAAAACGTGTAGTGGCAGCGGAAGACCTGTAATCAGAGAAAGAGTGGGACGCTGTGAAGGAATGAGGGGTGTAGACGGAGAAGAGAGAGGAGGAGGAACCGGAGGTGGAGCAGTGTCCATCAACGTTCCAGTCTCTGAAATATATTCTTCGATAGCGTCCAGCGTTTCGGCAGACGAAGATGCAGGATGTGGGACCACATTAGAGATGGAAGAAGGAGGAGGGTGAGCAACAATTGGGGAGACTATAGACTGTACTAAAGTAGAGGGCGAGGACATGGAAGAAGAAACTGTCGAAGGGGCTTGGGAGGGGACAGGAGTGGAAGCGACCTGGGGGAGGCAGTCAAGGAAAAACTTGGGAGGGGACAGGGGATGGAGATGAATCTCCACACACGTTACAGAACTAGTCGGAGGTGAAGAACCCGGCAATGGGGATTTTTTGCCGGACTTATGAGAAGAAGAGGAGCGGTGAGCATTAGATGTTGGACAAGGGCGTGTAGGCACAGAACTGTGCGAGTGAGTTGAGGAAGGGGTGAGGACAGTATGGGATGCCGAGGTAGAGACCTCGGAGCCAAGAACAGCATAAGAATTTGAGACAGGGTTGACTGAGGATGGGACGACCACAGAGGAAGCCGCAGGAGTTGGGACACCAAAAGTGGAGGGACGTTTAGCAATGCAAGAATAGGAAATATGGGGAAGTCTCCCTTGAAGGCGTAGATGAGAGACGGACATAGCATATGAGAAGCCTTCCACCTCTTTAAGACAATGAATTTCCTGCGCATTTAGGTAAACCTGACAACGGCGAGAGTAAGATAGATGCGCCTCACGACAGTTAAGGCAAGAGGGAGGTAGATTACAAGAAGGACTGGCATGGTCGTCGGCACCACAGACTGGGCATTCGGCCATGGACCTGCAATATTTCGCTGGATGACCAAAACGCCAGCAGTTTCTACACTGTTGCAGTGTAGGGGTCACCTTTCGAACTTGTAAACGGTGACCTGCAATGTAGACCGAGGGCGGAAGTTCATGGCAGTCAAATGTTAAACGAGCTATATTGCAAGGATAACGTAGATGAATGGTTCAGAGAACCGACAAGTTGTTAAATTAGACACATATGAAACACTTGGGTATCTTTATTGAGGAAACGTTTCGCCACACAGTGGCTTCATCAGTCCAATACAAAGTAGAAAGGTGTAAGGAGAGGAGGAGTTTGAGGTTATCAGTCCCTCGGCCTGGAGTCGATGTGTTCAGTCCATCAATCTTGTTAGAAGTGTAGCACAAAGCCGTAGAGGTGGCTTATATGCTGTAATCAGGTGAGATGAAACAACTTGTCGGTTCTCTGAACCATTCATCTACATCCTGTCTGACACAGCAACTTCTTGGGATCTTGATACAAAGGGATTCTTCAACATTTGTCCAAACCTTTGGACAAGGACTTACTTCGACTAGTGGTTGATACCACTATGACCTGCCTCCTCCTGCTTCATCTCACCTGATTACAGCATATAAGCCACCTCTACGGCTTTGTGCTACACTTCTAACAAGATTGATGGACTGAACACATCGACTCCAGGCCGAGGGACTGATAACCTCAAACTCCTCCTCTCCTTACACCTTTCTACTTTGTATTGACTGATGAAGCCACTGTGTGGCGAAACGTTTCCACAATAAAGATACCCAAGTGTTTCATATGTGTCTAATTTAACAACTTGTCGGTTCTCTGAACCATTCATCTACATCCTGTCTGACACAGCAACTTCTTGGGATCTTGATACAAAGGGATTCTTCAACATTTGTCCAAACCTTTGGACAAGGACTTACTTCGACTAGTGGTTGATACCACTATGACCTGCCTCCTCCTGCTTCATCTCACCTGATTACAGCATATAAGCCACCTCTACGGCTTTGTGCTACACTTCTAACAAGATTGATGGACTGAACACATCGACTCCAGGCCGAGGGACTGATAACCTCAAACTCCTCCTCTCCTTACACCTTTCTACTTTGTATTGGACTGATGAAGCCACTGTGTGGCGAAACGTTTCCTCAATAAAGATACCCAAGTGTTTCATATGTGTCTAATTTAACAAGGATAACGTCTTTGCTTATGGGCAGGGAGGACAAAAGTGTCAACTTTGAGGATAGGGAGGTCTTGGAGCTCAAGCTGCTCCAGAATGTCATCACCACATGTCTGGAAATTCGGTTGGACAATGGTGTGGGGGTAAAAGGACAGTACCACTACAAAAATTGAGAGAATGATGTTTGTCAGTAGTGATAGGAATAGTATCTATCTTCGTAAGGAGAGAAAGATCGCGAGCTTGGCCAGCATTCTGGACTGTGATGATGTGAGTGCCGCTCTTGAGAGCGTGAAATGAGATATCTTTACCTACATGGCGTAGGAGAGCCTTACCAATACTATGATTGGAAAGATAGTGTGAGGGAAAAGTGTAGTTTAATTGGGGGTTAAGGTTGTTCAGTCAGCCGGGAATCATTCGAGAGTTCAGCCCGTGCTTCCATCTAGCGGGCTGATGCTGAACCCCCCCATTCCTGGTTGTCTGTAGTGTTTTAGTTACTACTACCAGGAGTAGTAGTAACCTTACCTGGTGTGGAGTGGAACTAGGAGAGTCACTTCACCTCCAATCTTCTCCTGATCAGGTAAGGTGATCTACCAGGAGTATTTCTGGTTGTTGTTATGGTTACCAGTAATGTCTTCCATCTTAAAGTGAACATACTCCCCTTTTTATTTCTTAAATGTTATGTTTGCTTACTTGTGGTAACCAATTTTCTTTTTCTTATCAGCTCTGCAGCTGGCCTGGTCAGCCCGTACACAGGCCGAGATTTAAAGGAGCAAGATGTACGTCTATCTGACTTAGCTACTTTTCTACTCATCCGCTTCTATGTCTTACTTACGCCTGACTTGTGTTTCAGACCTCCCACCCAAACCTACCTATCCCCAGGTCTTCCTATCCAGTCCAAGGAACTGACTGTACGTATTTAACAAGGGAGGGACTGATCACCCCTAAATTCTCTCTCCTGTGTTATATTTTGTATTGAAGTGGCATAGGAGAATCCCTAACATCTGCCTAGGATAACCTTCCACCATCTCGTCTAAACCTGAGACCTTTCCTGGACCTTATAATCTCCTACTCTACATCCTACGAGGTAGGGTCAGAACTGGGTGCGGTATCAGGACGGGGCCCGGGGGTAGTAGGTTCAGGGATTGGGTCATCCATGGTTAGGTTACTTCTTTCTTTTTGTTTTTAATAAAAAAAAAGAAAAAAAGAAAAGAAAAGAAAAGTAAAAAAGAATAAAAAAAGGGGGGGGGAACGTGGAGGAATAGCTCCTAGGAGGAATGAAAGGGGCGTAAATTCCCCTCCACGCCCAAGAGGACCTCAACACCGCAAGTAGTGCAGATGCTACATGGGACCTGTGCCATACCCTACCCTTCATGGCAGTAAACCAGCAATCCGTGATAGCAACCTCACATCCACCGAGCCACCTCGGCGGACAAAAGAGAGGGCAGCCGGATACCCACCACAAAGCATACCTCCTTCGGCCACCACCCCCGGAATCCGAAAGGGGGCCTCCAGAGATACACCCGTCGCTCGAAAGATACCCAAAGCCACCCCCCGGAAGACCGGAGAGGGATCAGGACATCCCCAGGCGATCCAGATTCCACAGCAAACTACACCACCGCCAAGGACCTCAACGGAATGGGACGGACTATGGTACCCTTCCCCCTACCTAGGAACCAGAATGCCTGTAGAGAGAAGCTCACAGGGTAAATATGGGGAGGGATGAGGAGGAGGAAAGGAAAAAATGGAGGATGGGGAAGATGGGATAAGGGAGTCGGGATTGGGGGGTAATTAGGTTCGGTCTGATGAAGAAGACCAAAAGGTCTAATTCCTCAGACCGATAGCCTCTTTACCTTGTCAAGGAGCCCCCCTTAAAGAGGCCGCTCGCCTATATAAACGGGCTTCCTCACTCTTTTTCTGTTAGTGTGACTTTGTAAATGGTCTATGTCGGACCGAAACATCGTCGTAAGCTCCTCTTCTCTATGTGCCGGTTATCTGTGTAACGTTATTCAGGGTTAGGATAAGTGTAGGCTAGATCTTCCGTTCACGAATAGCGAGAAAAGGCTTTAATTTCTTAGTTAAAATTATATTGCTTATGATGCTTATGTTTATTAATTCATGTTCACTATCCATTTGCAATGTAGAGCTAAGGAAACACGATTCTATTTCTTTTAATTATTGTTGGCAAAATTGACATTAATATTTCACCTAATTTGAGATATTAGTTTAATGTCACTTTAACAATAGTAGAGAAAAAAGTGTTTTATTTTTCATCTATACAGTGAACGTTGGAGTATGAGTAAAGACGTAGTGAGTGAAATAGTGTTAACTAATTGGCATCCACAGGAGAGTCTGCAGACCAAATGACATCCACAAGATGTTCTGCATATTAGATGACATCCAAAAGATTATCGGTATACTAGATGGCCTTTACAAGATTTTCTGTATACTAGATCCACAGAGTGGCAAATGACAAACAAGAAGAAGCCCTGTAGGGCAAATGGCAACAAAATGCTTTGTACTAAATTAATTCCACAAGACACTGTGAACCGAAGAACATCGACAAGAAGCAAATGTGAAACCGAAGATGCGCTCTGAACCGCGTAGCATCTGCAAGATGACTTGTGGACTAAATCGCCTCCATTGGACACTCTGTCAGCCAAATATTATGCACAAAATACACCCATCGTGGACACCTGCAGCCAAGGAAATGTACTCATTCAGAATATTTAAATTTTGAACCAAAATTGTTTTCATGAACATTTGGTTCATGTTAGATATTCACAGGTTATCGCTTTATTATAAAGAATAAAGAACGGTATTATATCACAAGTGATTGAAAGAGCTTCACACACGCAAAGGAACTGCTTCAAAAACTTGCAACTCGCGGTTTCACGTGACTAAAAAACTTTGTAAGATTATTTTATAATTTATGTGGAGTTTTATGCTGGATGAGATTCGAGAGGATATGCAGTCAAATACCTGAGCTTATATGCGCTGTGATCCGCATGGTTCTGTAATGGCCTTGTGATTCATGAGACACAGGGAAATGCTGCACAAGGGTAGCACCCATCATGAAGCGTGTGGGGAATGCTCAGAGAAAGCACCTATTATGACGTGTGTGGAGCAGAGAAGACGCACCCATTTTGAAGGGTGAGAGTGCTGAACAGACGGTGCACCGTTCTAGGAGTATGGTAATTTCAGCTAATGAGTATAAAACAGACACATATACAACGTTACGAAACTTTTATTGGAATTTATTGGGCTAACCAGGAGCTTCGTCAGTTTAATCTAATTAATAAAGTTCCTGGGGTGGGAAACGTAAACAAAGGTTTCTCAATGCTGCAGGTGAATGTTTTATACATTTACCGCTATTATATTCATTGAATAATACATGTTCAGGAGTACAACCTATCTTAAAGTGTGAGATATTATTGTGAGGTAGCACCCATCTTGAAGTATGAGATACTACAGAGAGGTAGCATCCATCTTGAAGTGAGAGATACTACTGAGAGGTAGCATCCATCTTGAAGTGAGAGATACTACAGAGAGGTAGCACCCATCTTGAAGTATGAGATACTACAGAGAGGTAGCACCCATCTTGAAGTGATGAGATACTACTGAGAGGTAGAACCCATCTTGAAGTGTGAGATACTACTGAGGTAGCACCCATCTTGAAGTGTGAGATACTACAGAGAGGTAGCACCCATCTTGAAGTGTGAGATACTACTGAGAGGTAGAACCCATCTTGAAGTGTGAGATATTATTGTGAGGTAGCACCCATCTTGAAGTACGAGATACTACAGAGAGGTAGCACCCATCTTGAAGTGTGAGATACTACTGAGAGGTAGCATCCATCTTGAAGTGCGAGATACTACTGAGAGGTAGCATCCATCTTGAAGTGTGAGATACTACTGAGAGGTAGCATCCATCTTGAAGTGTGAGATACTACTGAGAGGTAGCATCCATCTTGAAGTGTGAGATACTACTGAGAGGTAGCATCCATCTTGAAGTGTGAGATACTACTGAGAGGTAGCACCATCTTGAAGTGTGAGATACTACTGAGAGGTAGCAACAATCTTGAAGTGTGAGATACTACTGAGAGGTAGCACCCATCTTGAAGTGTGAGATACTACTGAGAGGTAGCACCCTTCTTGAAGTGTGAGATACTACTGAGAGGTAGCACCCATCTTGAAGTATGAGATACTACTGAGAGGTAGCACCCATCTTGAAGTGTGAGATACTACTGAGAGGTAGAACCCATCTTGAAGTGTGAGATACTACTGAGAGGTAGCACCCATCTTGAAGTGAGAGATACTACTGAGAGGTAGAACCCATCTTGAAGTGTGAGATACTACTGAGAGGTAGCATCCATCTTGAAGTGAGAGATACTACTGAGAGGTAGAACCCATCTTGAAGTGTGAGATACTACTGAGAGGTAGCATCCATCTTGAAGTGGAGATACTACTGAGAGGTAGCATCCATCTTGAAGTGTGAGATACTACTGAGAGGTAGCATCCATCTTGAAGTGTGAGATACTACTGAGAGGTAGCATCCATCTTGAAGTGTGAGATACTACTGAGAGGTAGCATCCATCTTGAAGTATGAGATACTACTGAGAAGTAGCATCCATCTTGAAGTGTGAGATACTACTGAGAGGTAGCATCCATCTTGAAGTGTGAGATACTACTGAGAGGTAGCATCCATCTTGAAGTGTGAGATACTACTGAGAGGTAGCACCCATCTTGAAGTGTGAGATACTACTGAGAGGTAGCATCCATCTTGAAGTGAGAGATACTACTGTGAGGTAGCACCCATCTTTAAGTAATAGGTACTCTGGAGAGATTGCACCGATGAGTGGGAGGTATTGCTAAAAGTAGCATCCATCTGGAAGTGGGAGGGAGCGCTAATTTACAACGAATCTGGAAGTGGGAGGTATTGTTCAGAGGCTGAACCCAGCTTGAAGTGGGAGGTACTGCTCAGAGGTAACACCCAATTTGAAGTAGGAGATACTGCTCAAAAGTAGCACCCAGCTTGAAGTTAGGGGTACTCAGAGGTAGCAACCATCCTGAGGTATGAGATACACTGCAGGTGGGTAGCACTTATCTTAAAGTATGAGGAGGCACTACACGGATATAGCACATGTTAAGGTGTGAGGAACAATGCACAGAGATGACGAGTACTTTACGACCACACACACACGTCTTTGTAATAAGGTTGTGAATATTTAAAGTGCGAATCTTATTGAAGACTCACAATTAGTTATCTATTGGGTTTAGGACGACTGGGCGGTAATAAAGCATTTTTGCCTGGTATCTGATGAATAAACTAAAAACACTACATTCCCATTTCTTTCATTTTGAATTACGTAGATCAATAAAGAGGATAATTTATGAAATATTTTCACGTTAGCAATGATTTAAATAAACTTAATATATTATAACGTAAGTTACGATCCTGTTGGTTTAGTGTTAACGTACGCTAGTGTGGAGGGTTACAATGTTTGGGTCCCGCTTTATAACCAGCTTGTATTAGTACAGTAAGAAATGTCTTTAATCTAAGTGTTTACATTTAATACAGCAGGATTTACAAAATAACGTCAACACTGAACTAAAGGCATAACATTAAGTGATGTGAAAGTCTCCCCTGAGGAGCCTTGTAAATGTCTTCTTGAACTGTTGGTTGGCGAGGGCATAGCAGAAAGGGTTGATGGGGCTGTTGGCATAGCACAGGAAGTAGAAAAACATGTACACGTGGCCATTGGTACAGAGGCAGAATGACTCCATGATAGCAATGATGTGATAAGGCGTCCAGCAAGCCACGAAGGCTCCCATGATCACTGAAATGGTCTTTAGCGCCTTGTTAGCTCGATTTTGGGACTTTGATTTTTTCTCCTCTGGTTCTTTCTTTTTCTTTTTGAAGCGTATCTTTTTACCTAAGCTCTTGAAGACCCCGTTTTTAGACTTGGGTTTCTCAGCAACGTTAGGAAGCTCCGCACAACTGTCGGGTTCAATGCTACTTTCTCTGCCTCTGCTGGTCGCGGTGAGTGAGGCACTAGGCGGGCCTCCGTTGGATGGGGCTCCAGACTTTTGCAGGTTGTTAGGCTGACTGCTGGGCGTTACGGATAGTGTGGGAGGAGCTAAAGTGATGGCTGCTACACTTGGTGGGTCCTTGGGTGGCGGCGTTGGAGCCTGTGTCTTCGTTACTGGATGTGACGATGGAAAGTACTCATTGGTGGGTGTTGGATGAGGAGGAAGAGGCGGGCTTGAGTCTGAAGATGATGGAGTTTTTACTGGCGAAAGATGCAGTCTGTATGTAAATCTTGCTGAATCGGAGTCATTACGAAGTGAACCATTGCCGTCAATTGAAGGCATTGGAGTGGGCGTGACAGTGTTAGCAGGAGAAGAGGCAACCGTTGTTGCATCTAAGCGCCTGGCAAGGTCTTCAAGCGAGATTGAGGCGTCCTGGTGTGTCCAGGTTGAGGATGGAGGAGTCTCAACCACAGGAGAGGGAACAACAACTGAACTTTCATCCATAAACTTCATGTCACTTGTATCCATCAGCATCACTGAATCATAGATAGGACTTACAGATACACTGAGTTTCAGTTCCAGGGATGTTGGCCTCTGAGGCACAGGAAGATCAGCAAACATTGCAGGAGGGGCGATAGGTTCGGTAATTGTTGTGATGGATGGTGTGAGGGGTGTGGAGGCAGCTAGCGGATGTGCAGCAAGGTGATTCGACTCAGTGGAACGAGGAGGAGGAGGAGGGTACAATTGGGAGGTCATCCAACGTTGATACCACTGAGCTACCAAGCTCGTTGTGAAGAGCTTCATTATTTCCTTGGTTGGTTCCTAAGAGAGCCGCCACTGAGTTTGCCGGTAAGGGATGAATGGCAGGTTGAGCAAGAGTTGGGTCAGAATTATCAGAGTCAAGCAGACATTTCTCAGGAATTTTTGACAGAGATTCATTCGTTAGCGTCTTCTGTGTTACAGTCTGCTTTTCAGTCTTGGACAGGTTAGTGCTGCTGTCACGTTTTTCGTCTTCGCTTTCGATGCCGCTGCTTGATTTTTCAAGCTCTTTTTCCAGAACGTTTTTTTCCATGAAACTTGTTGTTTCACAAGTCGTTATTTTAGAAGACCTTTGCAAGGAAGAGTCATTCGTGATGTGTTGAGGAGTTATGCCAACCTGTACTTCAAGCTTTGGTTTATCTTGGCTAATTATGGTACTCTGAGTCTTGGACATGGTCATAGTTCCTTCACCTTTTTCCTCATCACAATGATCGCCGTTGTCGCTTCGGCTGCTCTTGTCCCCGGTATTGGTCTTGGTGGTTGTGTGAGGAAGCCTTGGCGTCGGCGCTGGGCTGGGCCTACAACTAGCAGGGGCTGCCGAAGGCTTTAGATTCATCATGGCCTGAGCTTGTTTTCTCTTCTCTCGTGCTTTTTTTGACATCTCGTAGGCGGTCTGATAAATGCCGGCATATAAGACAAAGAGCGCAATAAGTGGGATCCAGTAGTAGGCGACAATAAGAGAGGTATTAAAAATTGGGTCTTTCAGAAATTGAACCATACACTCGCCCGGTCCAAGGTCGCGGTACCCAATGAAATGCTCCCATCCGAAGATGCTTACAAAGAAGAGGAGAGCTGGAATGAGCCATGTCACAAGAACCATTACTATGACACGATTCTTTGTACGCCAGGACCTGTATTTAGCAGCGATCTTGACAGAACAAAACCTGTCGATGGTGATGAGAAGCACAGTGAATTGGGAGACGAGGCATACTGTGTAGTCCACGGAGAGCCATAGATCACAAAGAATTGGTCCCAGATCCCAATAGCCCACGAGGACATACACTGTATAAAAGGGCATGGAGACACTCCCTATGAGGATATCAGTAACAGCCAACGAAGCCAGAAAGTAGTTTGAGGGCTGTCTGATGGCTCGCTCGCATATGAAAGCCATCAGTACTAGGATGTTGCCGAAGATGGTTATGATGATACAAAAGGTGAGACACACGCCGATGAAGATGGTGGACGGGAGGCTGAAAGGTGGAGGGCTGTCATAGATGGAGTACTGGGTGATGTTGCAAGACGAGGCGTTGCTGTCACAATCGCTGGTCACGTTGTCCAGTGGCCACACCAAGTCGTGCCCAGAGGCGGAATTTGGCCAATCGCCGAGGGATTCGTTGACCACTTTCACCCAGTGAGGCTCGTGGTCACTCCACACTTCGTCAGGAGAGGTCACACCAAGCTTGACCTTGCGCCTGTAAACACAAAAGAGGATTAGCAAAATGAGTAATGTCACCTGCATAGTTAGAGTGTAGAAAAATCTATTCATACTATGTCAAGTACTAATAAATTAAGAGATGTCAAAAAATGTCATATAATGCAACACAGATACAAAACGTTTTCTTATAACGACCGAAACGACAATGAACACGAGTTAGCTGACAGTTTAGATAAACATCAAAAACTGATATAAAGGAATGTGAACAACATATAAGCAAGCATTATACATGTTATAAAAGATCAAGTATGAGACGAGTGGACGGGTACAATCATGCATCACATAGAACAATGATGGGAGGGAGTGGAGAGTGCTAGGAGGAAACAAGAGAGGGAGTGAGACACGAAAGGATATTGAAATATAACAGGGCGAGATCTGGGAAGGGGAAGGGGGGCTAAGGTGACAAATAAGAGACTATAGTAAATAAGAGGTAAACTTGCAAAGATAATAAAACATGGCACGATAGAACCGTAGAGTTTAGTTACGCACATTAATAATTTTACATAGTCGTACTAACTACACAGCAAATGGATAAAGAAGTTGAGCTCACACACACACATACAAGTACATATTCATAGGTTAATTTTATATATATATATATATATATATATATATATATATATATATATCTTATTTTGACCATATAATTCGTGAAAGCATCAGTGATCAATAGATAAATGACCATATATCAGAAGGGAGATATGTAAGAATTAATACTTGAGCGTCCTTCCTTGGTCTTATATATTGCCTCTCAAAAAATTCCATGGAGTAAAAAGCGAGCCTTCTCCTTCAGTGAGCTATTGTGAGCCTCATCTTGTTATTGATAACTTCTTATCTCCCAACATTCCACTAAATGAGACAACAAGATTTACTTTAAAGGTATAATTATTGGCACAGATTCAGCTGAATTTTTATATGCCAAATATTTAAAAAATCTTTGGTCAGAATTTTTTGTACGTTTAAAATTCGTTTGTAAACAGAAATCCACGGAGGCAATTTGATCTGCTTTAGAACCGTAGCTCAATTGCTAGCATACTCAGGTCACACTGAAGTTCGGGGGTTGATCCCCAGTAGGGGTGATAACATTAGGACGTCTTTCCTTAAGGCATCTGCTGTCCATGATAACCTATCAGCAAAATTGGTACCTGGGTGTTAGTCGACTGGTGTGGGTCGCATCCTGGGGACAAAATTTACCTAATTTGCTGGAAATGCTTTGCATAACAAGGGGATTTCTATATATTAGTATGTCATTGTCAGCTAGGCCTGTATACCTTGTACACGTACTTCTAGAAATGAAGATTATTATAACTATTGCTAATGTATTGCTATGTTATTACGAAAAACTCCGGTTCAAAAGAGATCTGGTTTAATGATAGTCCAATGGATTTTTAACAAACTTTATATTAGGTATGTGGACAAACATATTATACTCTGAGGCTCCTATTCAGTTAGACGTATTTATGAATTCTTTAAACTGCGATAACAAAAATATTTTTTTGCTGTGGAAGAGGAAAAACAATAATTAGACATGATTTATCGATGTTAATGTTAAATATTTTATGGTAGTTTTCGTAGCAGAGTTTAACATATGCCAACATTCAATTCTTTAGGTCTGCTTTTCATCTTTTGTTCTAATTTTATTTAAGAAAGTACTATAAAACTTTAATTAATAGATGTTATTATTGTCATCTACTGACTTTCCTTTGGTATTGAAATTATATTCTGGTCTCTTTCACTCGTATAGTCCTAATTATAGTTAAATATAATTCTCATTGTCCCTGCATCAAGATCCTTCTTACAGTCCTATATTACTATTGTAGAACTGCGATAGGTTTACGTAAGAGGGATTGCCTTCAAACATGTGCTGAATCTTCTTTATGGCTTCCATGCTTCTACAGGTGCCTCACTTCTAGTCTAATATACCTTAGATAGTATGGACGTCAAGGACGCCTCCCAGCGTGTAGTTCAGTGTAGCTTCTCTTTCTGTCCCCTTCTTCACCCCTTCTCAAGAGCCTACTGACTCCATCGACTTGTAGAAGTTGACTAGCGGTTGAATATGTGCTTCCATTTCTCTCTCACAAACAACTGAACTACTTCATCCAATTGCTTGAAAATGGTGTCTGGCTCTGCTGGTAAGCGCACTTTTGTTATATACCATCACCCCTCAGTGAATACCTTGTTGCTAACGTTTTGCGTTTTTCTACTATCTTTCATTTTAGCTGTTTATGTAGAAATGTCTATTCTGACTTCGTTTCTATTACAATGTGATTCTCATATTAAAAAAAAAATATTTTCTCTATTCTTACTCTTGCATATTTATCTCAGGTTTTTCTGCTAAGTTTTGCACTAACGTTTGTTCTTTATTTCCTGCTTCTCTTCCATGCTATGGGCATACATTTCTTCTCTGCCTCCCAGGACTTTCTTGCTTAGAACTTTGTCATTTCTGCAAGTGTCTGATCAACTAGGTTATTATGTTGTTAAAAACCAAGACATCTTTTACGTGTCGAATCACCCATCTTTAAGTAGGTAGCCTCTCTCCCTCTTCTATACTGCTGCTCCCCTCTATCCCATTTCTCTTTTTCTACAATCTTTCCCTAAACTTGACTTTCTACCTGGGACAAGTATGTTGTTTTTACCCAAGCCAAGAGAGTTTATAGTTGCCTCATCTCACATTTTCTGTACCTTCTTATCAAAGATGTTGCAGATTTAACTTGTAATTTTTAATCACACCTGCATTTATATGCATAGCGTGCATGTCATTATTACTGGACAGTCTTTCAACTTTCTTCCATACTGGTGCTCCATTTTCTGTTTTCTAGATCTCTGATAACTGCACGGTGTCCATTATTTTTAACTACAGAATTAGCTAATTTCTGCATCCTCTCATAGTATTAATGGTGACACTGCCCTGATGTATCCAGCTAACTCAAATGTATCTTATCAAGCGCCTTTTGCCTTCGGCGTTCTAGTTGCTATTGTTTCCATGAGAAATCCCTCAATTATTAGGTCAGCTGATAGACTTCCAAGTTTCTCGTGAGCTCTCCTTCCGTCTTCAGGTTTATTACCTGGTCCTTCACTGTTGTGTTTCTTATTATGTGTGCTGTGTTGGTTCAAGTTTTGCTTTGCCCTATGTCATTCTCAAATTCCAGCTGGACGTTTCTTCTCATCGTTAACTATTAACGTGTTGCTCTTGTGCTAAATTCTCGGTTTTCTTCTATCATTCGTTTTTTTTTTTTTTTTTGCATTTTTCAGTACTCTTGCACTTCTTATTTTCTTTTCTGCATTCTTGGTTAAATCATGTGCTTTCTATATTACTGCTGCCTTTTATTCTGGGTATGGGATTTTTTTCATCTCCCTGCACTCTTACAGTAGGTACGCCATCATTATTGCCTTTCTAATTGTACTTCATTCAGTAATTATCATCTACAGAGATTCCTCTTCTGAATCAGGTTTCTCCTGTCCCCCAACTGCTGTTCTTCCCTCAATACTAACTTCCACAAGGTACTCGGAACTCAATACTGTAATTTTGCTGGTACGTGAAGGCCTCTCGTATTTTTTTCACCTGCATCCGATGCACTTATGGTGAATACTAGTGCTAATCTTGCTGGTTCAACTGCTCTCTCTCTTTCGTTGTGCCCTTGACATACTGACACGTAGTTTCTTTCACCTCCTCATCATCTTAGTCCTGACGTTTCTGCTACGCCCAGTAAATCTCAATTTTCTTGGTCTTTTTCTTTGTGGTAGAAGTCGCCCATGTTTATAACTTAGCGTAGATCATCTGAGCTCTTCTTGCTGTGTTTTTGCTACAGTGTTAACCAATGCTTTGTTGTTACCTTTGTATTGCTATCTTGGTCTTCTCTGACTGATGGTGTGTTATATATCTCTTCAGTTATAACTTTGGCTTATCCAATATTGACTATAATCACTGTGTAGACATATGTCTTATTTTTATCTATTTTCCTCATCTGTCATCATTCCACTTCATTTAGTCTCTGCAAAGTTTATAATATATAGGGATGCTTCTGCTATTAGTTGTTTCACTTTGTCACTCTTGATATTCCATCAGAATTCATGCACCACACTCTATGTATTTTTTCCGGTTGTATGTCCAAGCTTTCTTCTCCTTACTCATAAGTCTGGAAGGATGGGGATGGGGTGGCTGGAATTAGTGTGTGCATAGTTAAACGGGGAAGAAGTTGAAGATGTAGCTGCAAATGAAGGGAAGGGGGAAGGGTGTAAGTTGCATTTATTCATTGATCTGTTAGGGGAAAAGAAGGGAGGGTCTAAAAATGGATATGCTGAAATCGGCATTGATAAAAAGCCTTGAGAAACCTCTTTATGCTAATCGTTACATGCTTTGCTTCTACCTCCTTCCCCTATACTTCTGTGTTTATGTGTGATGTGTGTGTGTGTGTGTGTGTGTGTGTGTGTGTGTGTGTGTGTGTGTGTGTGTGTGTGTGTGTGTGTGTGTGTGTGTGTGTGTGTACATTGCCAGGGTCTCACTCACAAATTGTGTACTTGATGATGGCTCGTTGGGGCCACCTGGCCTAAATGGTTACTTTATGGCTTTTCCGATAACTCAGTAATTGTTCCCCATTCCCCTTCTCCCATCAACTCTTCCTCCTAAAGGAAAGTGGATCACTGTCTCTGCCAAGTACCAGATGAACCAAACTGTAATGTGAGGTACTGAGGTGCCAACAACAACAGCCTCGTTGAACCCACAATGAATACAAAATTCTGGCGCCAAGTCGGTAATAGATGGAAAACCCGAATGGTGAGAAACTTTCTCTCCGGTAAAGATGTAACACTATCACCCATTCATTAAGCAACTCCGTACTACTCCATACACTGCCCTCCCATAACACCCGTCACACTGCCCTCCCATAACACCCGTCACACTGCCCTCCCATAACACCCGTCACACTGCCCTCCCATAACACCCGTCACACTGCCCTCCCATAACACCCATCACACTGCCTTTCCATAACACCCATCACACTGCCCTCCCATAACACCCGTCACACTGCCCTCCCATAACACCCATCACACTGCCCATCCCATAACACCCATCATCATGCCCTCCCATAACACCCGTCACACTGCCCTCCATAACACCCGTCACACTGCCCTCCATAACACCCGTCACACTGCCCTCCCATAACACCCGTCACACTGCCCTCCCATAACACCCGTCACACTGCCCTCCCATAACACCCGTCACACTGCCCTCCCATAACACTCCGTCCACACTGCCCTCCATAACACCCATCATACTGCCCTCCCATAACACCCGTCACACTGCCCTCCCATAACACCCGTCACACTGCCCTCCCATAACACCCGTCACACTGCCCTCCCATAACACCCGTCACACTGCCCTCCCATAACACCCGTCACACTGCCCTCCCATAACACCCATCACACTGCCCTCCCATAACACCCGTCACACTGCCCTCCCATAACACCCGTCACACTGCCCTCCCATAACACCCGTCACACTGCCCTCCCATAACACCCGTCACACTGTCCCTCCCCCATAACACCCGTCACTGCCCTCCCATAACACCCATCACTGCCCTCCCATAACACCCGTCACACTGCCCTCCCATAACACCCGTCACACTGCCCTCCATAACACCCTCCACTGCCCTCCCATAACACCCATCACACTGCCCTCCCATAACACCCGTCACACTGCCCTCCCATAACACCCGTCACTGCCCTCCATAACACCCATCAACTGCCCTCCCATAACACCCATCACCTGCCCTCCATAACACCCTGTCCATCACCGCCCTCCCATAACACCGTCACACTGCCCTCCCATAACACCCGTCACACTGCCCTCCCATAACACCCGTCACACTGCCTCCCATAACACCCTCACACTGCCCTCCCATAACACCCGTCACACTGCCCTCCCATAACACCCGTCACACTGCCCTCCATAACACCCATCACCTGCCCTCCCATAACACCCGTCCACTGCCCTCCATAACACCCATCACACTGCCCTCCATAACACCCATCCACTGCCCTCCAAACACCGTCACACTGCCCTCCCCTAACACCGTCCACTGCCTCCATAACACCATCAACTGCCCTCCATAACACCCTCACACTGCCCTCCATAACACCCGTCACACTGCCCTCCACCAACACCCCATGCCCTCCATAACACCGTCCACTGCCCTCCATAACACCCGTCCACTGCCCTCCATAACACCCGTCCACTGCCCTCCCTAACACCGTCACACTGCCCTCCCATAACACCCGTCACACTGCCCTCCATAACACCCGTCACTGCCCTCCATAACACCGTCACACTGCCCCCATAACACCCGTCCACTGCCCTCCATAACCTCCACTCCTGCCCTCCCCTAACACATCCTACACACTGCCCTCCCATAACACCCTCACACTGCCCTCCATAACACCCGTCACCTGCCCTCCCATAACACCGTCACACTGCCCTCCATAACACCCGTCACACTGCCCTCCCATAACACCCATCCACCTGCCCTCCATAACACCCGTCACACTGCCTCCCAACCTCACCTGTCCATAACACCCGTCACACTGCCCTCCCATAACACCGTCACTGCCCTCCCATAACACCCGTCACACTGCCCTCCCATAACACCGTCACTGCCCCCATAACACCCGTCACACTGCCCTCCATAACACCGTCACTGCCCTCCCATAACACCCGTCCATAACCTCCAAACACCCGTCCACCTGCCCTCCATAACACCATCCTGCCCTCCATAACACCCGTCACACTGCCCTCCATAACACCCGTCCACTGCCCTCCATAACACCCGTCACAGCCCCCATACACACCGTCACACTGCCCTCCCAACACCCATCACACTGCCCTCCCATAACACCCGTCACACTGCCTCCATAACACCCATCTGCCCTCCCATAACACCGTCACCTGCCCTCCATAACACCGCATCACACTGCCCCCTCCATCACCCTCCCAACACCATCAACCCCATAACACCGTCCCTGCCCTCCATAACACCCCTCCACTGCCCTCCCATAACACCCACACTGCCCTCCATAACACCCATCACACTGCCCTCCCCTAACACCCGTCCCCACTGCCCTCCCCTAACACCCGTCACACTGCCTCCCATAACCCGTCCTGCCTTCCATAACACCATCACACTGCCCTCCATAACACCCGTCAACTGCCCTCCATAACACCCGTCACTGCCCTCCATAACACCCTACTGCCCACACAACACCCGTCCACCCGCCTCATACACCGTCCATGCCCTCCATAACACCCGTCACCTGCCCTCCATAACACCGTCACCTGCCCTCCATAACACCCGTCCACTGCCTTCACAACACCCTCACACTGCCCTCCGCAAAAACCCATCCACTGCCTCCATAACACCGTCACACTGCCCTCCCTAACACCGTCACACTGCCCTCCCCTAACACCCGTCCACTGCCCTCCATCAACACCGTCACACTGCCCTCATAACACCCGTCACACTGCCCTCCATAACACCGTCTGCCTCCCATAACACCGTACACTGCCTCCCATAACACCACCCGTGCCTCCGCCACCGTCACACTGCCCTCCATAACACCGTCACACTGACCTCCATAACACCTCAACTGCCCTCCCATAACACCCCTCACACTGCCCTCCCATAACACCCATCACACTACCCTCCCATAACACCCATCATACTACCATCCCATAACACCCGTCACACTGCCCTCCCATAACACCCGTCACACTGCCCTCTTATAACACTCACCATACTGCCCTCACATAACACCCGTCACACTGCCCTCCCATAACACCCATCACACTGCCCTCCCATAACACCCGTCACACTGCCCTCCCATAACACCCATCATACTGCCCTCCCATAACACCCATCACACTGCCCTCCCATAACACCCGTCACACTGCCCTCCCATAACACTCACCATACTGCCCTCCCATAACACCCATCACACTGCCCTCCCATAACACCCATCACACTGCCCTCCCATAACACCCGTCACACTGCCCTCCCATAACACCCATCATACTGCCCTCCCATAACACCCATCACACTGCCCTCCCACAACATCCGTCACACTGCCCTCCCATTACACCCATCACACTGCCCTCCCATAACACCTATCATACTGCCCTCCCATAACACCTCTCACACTGCCTTCATACTGTCTTCCTTCCACAACCTTATACTGCCTTCCTCCCACAACCACCCTAACACTGCCTTCCTCCCACAACCGCCCTAACACTGCCTTCCTCCCACAACCACCCTAACACTGCCTTCCTCCCACAACCACCCTAACACTGCCTTCCTCCCACAACCACCCTAACACTGCCTTCTTCCCACAACCGCCCTAACACTGCCTTCCTCCCACAACCACCCTCACACTGCCTTCCTCCCACAACCACCCTCACACTGCCTTCCTTCCATCATAATCAACATACTGCCTTTCCTACGATAACTCCCTTTATATTGTTCTTCCTATTTTTTTCCGTTCAAACTGTTCTTTTCCTTATAATACCTCTCTCATTACTTCTCATCTAACACCCTTCGCACTGCCCTTATGTATTGTGCCCCTCCTCCTCACCCTCCTCTCTCATCATGTTTTCATAAATTACCCTCTCATACTGGGAAGGGAATAGTGTATGGGGGAATAGTGTGTTGGGAGGAAGTGTGGGTAAGGAATATTGTTTGGGGAGGAAATAGTGTGTGGGAAGGAAATAATGTGTGGGGAGGGAATAGTGTGTGTGCTGACTTGTATGTCGTCTACTATCTGTTTCTCTCACATTAAAAATGCTAAAGAACAATTTGAAAGACGAATTCTACAAAACCTCAAAAGGTAATAATATAAAAGAATCCCTCAAATATGTCAGGGATAAGAAAAAAAGGTAAAAACAACGATGGGACTTTTGCCTAATAGTATAACAACAGACAGCAACAGAGATATGGCGTCTATATTCAACTCGGATCTAATAGACAGTGACGATACGGTGAAGAGTACCAACACAGATACAGCCTCTTTTCTCAATACCGCCTTCAACTCGCTCTTCACGTCCGAAAACTAAATCTTTATATTATACATAGATGACTTAATATCTTTGAAGGCAATCAGAACCTACGGACCAAGTATCAGTGACGGTAACACAACAATCATAAGAAACTTCCTAGAAAAGTCAAACTAACAAAACCACAGATACTGGCGAAATATCAGCCTGTTTATGATAGGAATCTAAATCTCAAATTTTATGTCAATTAACTGTTATACTCAACAAAACAACTGAAGATAGCAAAGTACCATGTGACTGCAAACTAAGCTTATGCTAGTTCATAATTCGGGAAGAGAATTGGATCCTGCTCCTTCAGCTACACATAATTAGTGAGTAAACTAAAGGAAACTCTGATTACACACATCTTCAGTTTCCATGAAGACAGTAATCTCTTTACTAAAAACAACATTGACTTCGTAACAAAAGACTGTGCAAAACAAACTTACTAGAGTTGGTTATTCAGCTTCATTAAAAAAATTGAGACAACAGTGTCGATGTGTGTATTGTATCTCGACTTCCAGAAGCCCTTTCATAATATATACCATATTAAAGATTACTTAGCAAGCTAAAGGCTATTGTAATGGGTGGTAAATTTCAGGACTGGATCAGTAAGTGACTTACTGAGAGGAAAAAATCATGGCCGTCCTCTCAAGGGTCGGTTCAAAATTTCGAGGTTTATAGAGCACAGGAAATCAAGATGTGCGGCATCTATGACCGACTATTAAAGTGTAAAGAAAGTAATGGTTAAAATTATAACTTTAATTTTTAAAGGGGTGGACAGGAAAGCCAGCGGAAGGCCTCGGTCACATGACAAAAAGCTTCATTGGCTGGTCATCATATATTATAAGAGAAAATATGTGTAAAACTTTTTTTGGAAAACCTGTTCATAGACACAAAGGAAAAGAAAGACATTGGAAGAGTCATTAACAATGAACGAAAATGTACTAAACAAATTCTTGCCGCAAACACCATGAAATTTCAAGCACAAAACTCCTGGAAGAATTTACGTACTCTATTTACAATAATATCTTAGATCCCTTCTTGAATATGTACTCTAAGCTCTTCTTTCGTCAGAACTCATCTTGTATATGTTGTTCAGCTATTGTCTCTTCATTACGTAAAAGATGAAGAATAACTTGAAAGAGTACAGAGAAAAATAGCAAAAACACAGACAATGAGAAACCACATAAAGAAAAGTTCCTGAGCCCAGGAAAACTTACTCTAAATCAAACAACCAGTTCTCTCTCAGAAAACTGAGTCTACGAGGTGACTTCGTGCACACAAACTTTGAAAATATTAAACTCTTTCTATATACTCAAACATGAAGATCTTTTCGAGGTGCAGTGAGATACAATTACACGAAATAATGGTAGGAATTTCCATGGTAAGAGGTTTAGTGCGAATTTGGGCAAGAGTTTTCTCTCAGAATTAGAGAGCATTAGTATAGATTTTCCATGTTGATGAATGGTTCAGAGAACCGACAAGTTGTTAAATTAGACACATATGCAACACTTGGGTAGCTTTATTGAGGAAAACGTTTCGCCACACAGTGACTTCATCAGTCCAATACAAAGTAGAAAGTTGAAAGGAGAGGAGGAGTTTGAGGTAATCAGTCCCTCGGCCTGGAGTCGATGTGTTCAGTCCATCAATCTTGAAGCAAGTACAGCATAGGGCAAATAAAAGTTGTTTATATACTGTAGACAGGTGAGACGAAGCAGGAGGAGTCGGGGTCATAGTGGTACCATCCACTAGTCGAGGAAGGTCTTCGTCCTAAGGTTGGACAAGTGTTGAAGAATCCGTTTGTATCAAGATCTCAAGATGTTGCTGTGTCAGACAGGATGTAGATGAATGGTTCAAAGAACCGACAAGTTGTTAAATTATCTCAAACTCCTCCTCTCCTTTCACCTTTCTACTTTGTATTCGACTGATGAAGCCACTGTGTGGCGAAACGTTTCTCAATAAAGATACCCAAGTGTTGCATATGTGTCTAATTTAACATAGATTTCCCATGGATGTTGGGACCCAAATTAATTCAAGCTTTCAATACCAAGCTGTCCAGTGTCCATTGCCGTCGTAAAAAATGTACTATCGATAGTTTCCAATGTTGTCATTAGAAAACAATTAGACTGAAGTGTTCATTGCTGTCGTTAGAATTTGATATACTATTTAATGCTGTCATTAGAAGATGTTCAACTATTTAATGCTGTCACTAGAAAATTATCATCCGTTTATTGCTGTCACTGGGAAAGTATCTGTTTAGTGGTGCCATTAGAAAATTATCAGCATTTTAAATGTTTAATGCTGTCACTGGAGAAATGATTATCTGTTTAATGTTGCTTTTAGAAATAGACCGCAATTCAATGGTGCTTTAATGGGACTCTTTCCCATTAAAACATTAGAAATGATTTAATTAGAAAACTTAGCACTATCCTGTGACTTAGCTGAAAAATAGCCTTTGCTTAATGTAAATCTGAAAATGAGCTATTAAATAATGTCATTGATAGAAAGTGGTTTGCTAATTGTTTTCGTTGACAGAAAACGAAACACGGATTAATTCCCTCAAAGAAAATAGGAATCTGACACCAATATGAAATAGGGAACTGTGACATGATGGTTATTAAATGGGATACTGACGATATCTGTAGAGAATTAGATACTGACGCCGTCAAAAAAAACTGGGATCAATATTATTTAGCCTTCAGGATGAATATTAATGACAGAGTGACTGAATAAGAGCCGAAATTTATCCAAATTATTCATTCCTAAAATTACTTAGTTACAGTTAACGTTGATACTTTTAGAACCAAACAAGGTTTTATCTTTAAGGATAACCATATATGCACCCTGTGAGTAACCAAAAAGAATCTAAAAACAGTTGCATAGACATTTTTAGATAAAACAAGGTCAGCGAAGTTTCAACTCATGAAGAAAGTAGCAATGATTGACTGATACTTTAATCTGTAAGAATCAAGTTTCTTCACAGTCTCATAGGTGAATAGTACCTGACTGTTAGTCGACTGTTGTTGGTCTCAGCCTGAGAAAAGTACTCCATAGATAGAATTAGTTGTTATGAGATGAAATAACTTATCAGCTCTTATCCTGTTAATATAAACTGCGAAAACAATGAGTGCATTTACATTCAAAAGTATTCTTCACGACTCAATAAATATTTTATCCACTAACAAAGCAAAAAATGCATACGACAGAGAAAATAAGAACAGGTTAGGTTAGGTAAGGTTTGTCAAGAAACAGGACAAGTGTTTCCTGACGCGGGTGTTAGATAATGACACGCCGTTGGAGCTTTTGGTCATCTGACCGAGGCCTTCCGCTGGCTTACCGGTCCACCGCAGTTCTAACCATTTTTAATAAGAACAGTAAAAAATATGGAACTAGACATGTGCGAAAGCGGGTTTACAAGTATGGTCCTTGAGCTGTTCCTCAGCATTGATCATGACCCGAAACTCTGAGACAGCAGCACCCTCATTTACTAAGTTATACTTTCATTACATTTTACCATCAACGTTTTCATTTGTATCCATACAGCTACAATTAGTATCAACAATAACCACTGCGCCCCAGAGAAAGTGATTCCTAACTTGTTCATGGAACCTTACAGTGCACATATGCAGATATCTTAGTAAAGCAGTTGAAGACTGCTCATTACAAAAGCGAAGGACCCGGGTTGAATCATCGGTGAGAATAGTCTTAGTAACACATGTTGTATATGCTACCTAACTATAAATGGAATTTTGTTGAATCCTAGAAAGCACTATAAATTGATCCCAGTGGAAATAAGCCAGTGTTTATCATTGGTTATTAACCCTCTATGGTTACTAAACACAATAATAGCCTTTCCTCTTCTTCTCTTTCTTCTTGTTCGTCTTCTCTTCTTATGATGATGATGACAGCTGAGTGTTTCCGAGGTATTATTCTGGGCTACAGCCGCCTGACTCGTTGGTAATGAAGACTTTGGTTTAATTTGGCGGAAGGATAGATGAACTTAGCTGATATTAAACCTTTACGGACTCCATCACTTGAGCCAACTTGCCCTCACAACCACCTGCTGCCTTCTCAACCGTACATTGCCCCTCCCCTATCTACTCTACGCAGCATAGGTCAGATCTCTAGGCCTACGGTCTGCTGCCTACACAGCGTCCCCCGCCTCCACCATTGCCGCCGCTGCGTCCGCTGATACCAGAGCCACCATCTCTACCACCCCTACCCACCCAACAACAACCATAAACCGTTCCTATCTACACAACCCCCCTACCACCACAACCACCACACACTCCCAACCCCACTCCTACTTCTAAAACAACCACCATTAAGGCCACTATCACCATCCCTCCAAAACTACCATTACCACCACCACTAAGGCCACTATCACCATCCCTCCAAAACTACCACTACCACCACCAGCCTTTACTCCAGTAAATCCCATAATCCCATCAACATTCAAACACTGTAATAACCAGTTACTCAGATGACAACCTTCATCCCTCACTGTGTTCACTTCCGAAGTGTTCACTTCTGATGTGTTCACTTCTCGTGTGCTCACTTCCGACGCTTTCATTTTCGATGTGTTCACTTGTGTGTTTATTTGTCTTGTGTTCACTTATGATGTCTTCATTTCTGATGTTTTGACCTCTGATGTGTTCACTACTGACGTGTTCACACCTGATGTGTTCACTTGTATTCACACCTGATGTGTTAACTTGTGTTCACACCTGATGTGTTCACTTGTGCTCACACATCATGTGTTCACACCTGATGTGTTCACTTGTGTTCACACCTCATGTGTTCACTTGTGTTCACACCTCATGTGTTCACTTGTGTTCACACCTGATGTATTCACTTGTGTTCACACCTGATGTATTCACTTGTGTTCACACCTGATGTGTCCACATCAGTGTTCACAGCCAACGTGTTCTCGCTTGATGTGTTCACAGAAAACGTGTTAGCATCTTACATATTCAAATCCGACGTGTTCACTCCCGTGTTCACCTCTTATGTGTTCACACCTAACGTGTTCACAGCTAATGTGTTCCCAGCTAATATGCTCACTCACCTGACCCAGAGTCTGAAATAGTGAACAGTTTAACAGTAATGGGAGTCATGCACATGAAAGTTCAATTCATGTGAATAGCCTTTTCGAAGTTTGTTATACAATTTCATATTTTAATAAACGCGACAACGAGTGACTCATTTGTTCACAGTGAACAGAAGTGAACATTTGAACACGACACTTGTTCGCACTGTGTAACTCTGCCCGCATTCCCCCTAACAATGGTGCCCTGGGGATTTAGCAGGCGTTGTTTTTCACGTGGGTGAAGAGAAGGTTTTTGTCGGGCGAGTTGAGTGAAGGTTTTTGTCACGAGTGTTGAGTGAAGGTTTTTGTCACGAGTGTTGAGTGAAGGCTTTCAGCTCTCTGGTTGAGTGAAGTTTGTTGACACGCTCAGTGTAAATTTTTCAGTAGCGGTTGAGTGCAGATTAGGTGACTTCTAATTACGTCGAAATGAGTTTACATAATTCTTTTAACTCAACCAAAATTCTGGAGTTATTTTGCTTGATGGAGGAAATCTTATATATTTTAAGGTGTGACAAAAGCACGCGTCTGTGAAGCTCAGAGAGAAAGGCACATACGTGTCTGTGAAAATCACAGGGACGTTGACACGTGTCTGAGATCAGAGGGACGTTGACACGTGTATCCGTGAAGATCACGGATACACGCATACGTGTCTGTGAGGATCACAGAGACGTACATACGTGTCTGTGAAGATCACAGATACATACGTATGTATGTATGCATGAGTTAGGAGTTAAGAGTGAGAAGGGTTGGATCCCAGATGGACCTACCTTCATACTTCCACTAGTGAATCCCGTCCCCTACAACGTCTTCGAGATCTTCCACCTCACCTTCGACAGTATTTAAGACTCAGTTCTCACGCTTCAGCTTCATATCGTTCCAGACCATGGAGCTGAACTCTGAGGGACTGACCACCTCCAAGGTTGGTGGACAGATTATATCAACTTCATTTCATTACTATTGCTCCGTTTGTATTTGACTGAAGAAGCCTACTGTGCAGGTGAAACATCTTATTACTTACGACGAGATCCCTAACGCGGCTAAGGACGTCTCCCGAATGTTTTGATAAATATTTCGCCAAAAATCTTTTTTGTGCGGGGCGAAGCCAATACCAGTCGTGATGGGAGAGGTGTAATGGTAACAGGCAAACCGCCCCATAAAGGCAAACTGGCAAATCTGGTCAGCTCAGAAGGAGGCTCTCTGAAACATGACCAAATACTGGAAATAGCATTTACTTTATGTGTTGTGACCTTAAGTATGTTAAATAGCCTGCTGAGTCTCGTGGAAGTGACATAGCAGCTTTATACACATCCGACTTTTCGAGGGGTTCAAGGTTCTACTCCTGTGGCATTGTCGGGAAGGTTGATGTTAGTGTTTGAAGATCTAGGAGAGTGTTTGTAGAGCTCTTGCTGTAATGGGATCACAAGGAGCAATGTATCCTCTCCAGTAATTAGCCTAATTGCCCTCTGCTATTTTCTTGCTAATTTGGGCTCTGATTTTTGAGGATTCGGTGTTCTTTTGTTTGCATTTCCCAGATGTTTTTTTCCACAGAGAGATGACGGATGAAGTAGTTATCTATAGAAAATTCATTTATTGCCTTAATGATGGGTGTTGTTATGGAGCTGTCCGACCTCGGGGAGAAAGGGACAGGGAGACAGGCATTACCTAACAACAGGAGGTCGTGCTAGGATCCAGTGATTATGAGGCAGAGAGAGAGAGAGAGAGAGAGAGAGAGAGAGAGAGAGAGAATATGCGAGAGGGAGGGGAGAGGAAGAAAATAAATGCAAAGACGGTGGTTGTGTTGGATGTGGTGATGGTGGGTTTGGAGGAGGAGGAGGAGGCAGAAATGGTGAAGGAGGTGGTGAAGGTGGTGGTGGTGGCGGTAGCAGTAGTAATAGTAGTAGTAGTCGTAGTAGTAGTTGTAGTAGTAGTAGTTGTTTTAGTTGTAGTAGTAGTAGTAGTAGGAAGTGGTTGAGAGAAACGAGTAACGGAAAACAAATTGGATTAACGATCAGTTCTCGGAAAATCGTTAATAATCCTCAGACATATAATATCAATCATGCCATTTCAATATGTTATATGGAGGTTTTTTTCTTTCAAGGAGATTTTTCAGCCTTTGTCCCATGAGCCTATACACTGTTCCTGGTATTTTTTTGTCTTTGCATGATTTCCATAACTTTGCATTTTCTAGGATTAATTTCTAACAACCAATTAACAGTCCCATCGATGCAGCTTGTCCAGATACATGTTTAGTCTTTCATGATCTGTTCCTGTTTGTATTCTCCTTACTAGGTTTATGTCATCTGCAATTGGAACAACTTTGACTCAGTTTCTGGCATGTCGTTCACATACACAAGAAACAGTTTTGGTCAAAGTACTGACCCTTGTGGAATCCCACTCGTCACACTCGCCCATTCCAACACCTACTTCGGATAATAACTCATTGTTTCCTTACTTTCAAGTATTCCTTGATTTACTGATTCTCCTTCTTTAGCTTTTCTACCAGTCTCTTCTGAGGTACTGTATCAAACATCTTTTTACAGTCTAGAGACATAAATTCCACGCCCCCTCTATCTCTCTCTCTCTCTCTGTTGCCTAACCTTTGTTACCTTGTCATAGAACTCTACAAGATTTGTGAGGCTGGATATTCTCTCCCTCGGTTGTGAATCTCCTGTTCCGTTTTGTCTCGCTAGAGGTACACACAATGGTCCACATCCGTCTACCTCAACAGTGGTTTCCGCCTCACGATTTAATTTCTTGCTATATCTGATGAAACGCTCAGTTTAAACAGTCGTATTTTCTCCCCTGTATTTCCAATTTTATGAACATTTACCTCCTTGAAAACTTCAGCCTAACCACCGTTCTGTCCAGTGATATTAAAAAGCCTATTGGTAAGTACTGGATTGTCAATAGATTAAAGATGAGTATAACAAACTCCCAAGTAACGTTATGAAGGCAAGAAATTTGCGTAGCTTGAAGTACAGGTTGGACAGGAACATGAGTGGATGTGGGTAGGTGTGAACTGGACCTTCCTAGGATGAATCAGTAGGTTTGTTGCAGTCTTCCTTAATTGTTATGTTCTTGTTACAAATCTCTTTCATCCTCTTCCCATATCTGATCAGTCGTCCATTCAGCCTCACGAAGACCATGGATATATAATCAAAGACCTTCTTTCATTCTGTTTTATTTCCCTCCCGATTTCGCTGTCTTTTGTTGTCAGTTCCTTTGCCATTCCTCATAACTCTTTAAGTATTTTCACAAATACCCTTTTCTCCTCTTTTGCATTTCTCCTGTCCCCTCTAATCCTGTATTTGCTTCTGTCTCTACCACACTTTCTTTCCTTCATCTGCAGCTCTTCAGGTTTGCGAGAGCTTCGCTCAGACTGTACCTTTCCTCAGCAGTAATAGCCATTCTCTCCAGTGCCTTGCTTGCCTCTAATTCTTCGTTTATCTTCTCCTTTTCTGTAGCATGCTAAGAGTACGTTACATTTTATTCGGCATATGTCACACACCCAAATAGGCATGCCCTCCCGACCAGCGAACCAGAGGCTAAGAGTATAGCAGGCAGGGCCCCCTTGTTATGCTAGCAGCATTATTCAACCCAGCCAATCACAAGGATGCCCGCTGAAGTTGTGAAGCGATATCTGGGACTCGTGGATCAAAATTGGCAGACTTACCTAAGTCTGGTCGCATGCAGGTCTCACTGTGTCTCTTGCCTGCCAACTTGCTATTCTGTACAGTGTATATACTTTGTACATTTAGCACGCTTATTGGTGAAAGAATAATAATATAAGTATTTACTCACTGCTGTCTTTGCTTTTCCTTATTCCTAACTTGGTTATCGTGCTATGAGCAGGTGTACAGCCTACAAGACAGCCTTTGTTATCAGCAGGTGTACAGCCTACAAGACAGCCTTGGTTATCAGCAGGTGTACAGCCTACAAGACAGCCTTGGTTATCAGCAGGTAAACCTACAAGACAACCTTGTTATCAGCATGTACAACCTACAAGACAGCCTTGGTTATCAGCAGGTGTACAGCCTACAAGACAGCCTTGGTTATCAGCAGGTGTACAACCTACAAGACAGCCTTGGTTATCAGCAGGTGTACAGCCTACAAGACAGCCTTGGTTATCAGCAGGTGTACAGCCTACAAGACAGCCTTGGTTATCAGCAGGTGTACAACCTACAAGACAGCCTTGGTTATCAGCAGGTGTACAGCCTACAAGACAGCCTTGGTTATCAGCAGGGTACAGCCTAAGACAGCCTTGTATCAGCAGGTACAGCCTACAAGACAGCCTTGGTTATCAGCAGGTACAGCCTACAAGACAGCCTTGGTTATCAGCAGTGTAGTACAAACACTTGTTATCACATGCAAAGTCGTGTTCGTTTATTATATGCTCAAAACAACTCATCCGTTATTTGTCTGAATCCATCAAAAAATGTTTCTCTGTCCACGGACATCGTGGCTCAACATTCTCAGCTTCCTCTTCCTGCTTGGCCCTTGGTTTACCATTCCTTCACTCTTCGAGTTATGCCAGCTGCGTAGAATTGCTTTCATTGCTTGCAGCAAGCAAACCACTCATCCCTGCCCTAGTCTACTAGGCAATCTGTTAATTCAGTATGGTCAGTTGGTGCAAAAACGTACTGAAGCCGAGTGTGTGTGTGTGTGACAGAGACCGAGAGAGAGAAACGTGCGTGAGAGTTAGTGAGCGGGCGAGCGTTTGTGCAGGTACCTGTGAACGTGCCTGTGTTGTTTATTTTCTAAGAGAGGCTAGACAGGTAGGCCATTCGTCTCCCCTTACTTTCCCTTAGGCTGTGTGTTGTGTGTATGTGTGTACTCACCTAGTTGCTCACCTAGTTGTGGTTGCAGGGGTCGAGTCATAGCTCCTGGCCCCGCCTCTTCACTGGCCGCTACTGGGTCACTCTCCCTGCGCCATGAGCTTTATCATACCTCTTCTTAAAGCTATGTATGGAGCCTGCCTCCACTACATCACTACCTAAACTATTCCACTTCACGACCACTCTGTGACTGAAGAAATACTTCCTAACATCTCTGTGATTCATCTGAGTCTTCAACTTCCAACTGTGTCCCCTTGTTGCTGTGTCCCATCTCTGGAACATTCTGTCTCTGTCCACCTTGTCAATTCTTCTCAGTATCTTATATGTTGTTATCATGTCCCCCCTATCTCTCCTGTCTTCCAGTGTCGTCAGGTCGATTTCCCTTAACCTCTCCTCGTAGGACATACCCCTTAGCTCCGGGACTAGTCTTGTTGCAAACCTTTGCTTTTTCTCGAGCTTCTTCACGTGCTTGGCTAGATGTGGGTTCCAAACTGGTGCTGCATACTCCAGTATGGGCCTAACGTACACAGTGTACAGGGTCCTGAACGATTCTTTATTAAGATGTCGGAATGCTGTTCTTAGGTTTGCTAGGCGCCCATATGCTGCAGCAGTTATTTGGTTGATGTGCGCCTCAGGAGATGTACCTGGTGTTATACTCTACCCCAAGGTCTTTTTCCTTGATTGAGGTTTGCAGTTTCTGGCCCCCTAGGCTGTACTCCTTCTGCGGTCTTCTTTGCCCTTCCCAATCTTCATGACTTTGCACTTGGTGGGGTTGAACTCCAGGAGCCAATTGCTGGACCAGGCTTACAGCCTGTCCAGATCCCTTTGTAGTTCTGCCTGGTCCTCGTCCGACTGAATTCTTCTCATCAACTTCACATCAACTGCAAACAGGGACACTTCGGAGTCTATTCCTTCCGTCATGTCGTTCACAAATACCAGAAACAGCACTGGTCCCAGGACTGACCCCTGTGGAACCCCGCTCGTCACCGGCGCCCACTCTGACACCTCACCACGTACCATGACTCGCTGCTGTCTTCCTGACAGGTATTCTCTGATCCAATGTAGTGCCTTCCCTGTTACCCCTGCCTGGTCCTCCAGCTTCTGCACTAATCTCTTGTGTGGAACTGTGTCAAACCCCTTCTTACAGTCCAAGAATATGCAATCTACCCCCCCTCTCTCTCTTGTCTTACTGCTGTCACCCTGTCGTAGAACTCCAGACACAGGATTTCCCGTCCTTAAAACCGTGTTGGCCGTCGTTGATAAGCTCATTCCTTTCCATGACCTTGCATGCTATACATGTCAGTGACACTGGTCTGTAGTTTAGTGCTACGTTCCTGTCTCCTTTTTTTAAAAATTGGAACTACATTTGCTGTCTTCCATACCTCAGGTAGTTGCCCTGTTTCGATAGATGTGTTGAATAGATAGATGTGTCGATAGATGTGTGTGTGTGTGTGTGTGTGTGTGTGTGTGTGTATGTACTCACCTAGTTGTGGTTGCAGGGGTCGTGTCACAGCTCCTGGCCCCGCCTCCTCACTGGTCGCTACTAGGTCACTTTTCCTGCTCCATGAGCTTTATCATACCTCTTCTTAAAGCTATGTATAGATCCTGCCTCCACTACATCATTTCCCAGACTATTCCACTTCCTGACAACTCTGCGACTGAAGAAATACCTCCTGACATCCCTGTGTGTGTGTGTGCGTGTACTCACCTATTTGTGGTTGCAGGGGTCGAGACTCAGCTCTTGGCCCCACCTCTTCACTGACCGGTACTAGGTCCTCTCTTTCCCTGCTCCATGAGCTTTATTATACCTCTTCTTAAAGCCATGAATGGATCCTGCATCCACTACATCGCTTACCAAACTATTCCACTTCCTGACCACTCTGTGACTGAAGAAATACTTCCTAACATCCCTTGACTCATCTGAGTCTTCAACTTCCAATTGTGACCCCTTGTTTCTGTGTCCATCTCTGGAACATTGTCTCTCTGTCCATCTTATCAATTCCTCTCAGTATTTTGTACATCGTTACCATGTCTCCCCTAACTCTCCTATCCTCCAGTGTCGTCAGGACAATTTCCCTTAACCTTTCTTCGTAGAACCTTCCCTTAGCTCTGGAACTAGCCTCGTTGCGAACCTTTGCACTTTCTATAATTTCTTGACATGCTTGACCTGGTGTGGGTTCCAAACTGGTGCTGCATACTCCAGTATGAGGCTGACGTACACGGTGTACAGGGTCTTGAACGATTCCTTACTGATGTACCGGAACGCTATTCTCAGGTTTGCCAGGCGCCCATGTGCTGCAGCAGTTATCTGGTTGATGTGTGCTTCCGGAGACGTTCTCTGTATTATACTCACCCCAAGATCTTTCACCTTGAGTGAGGTTTGCAATCTTTGGCCACCTAAATAACAAAAAAAGGCACAATACCTTGGCTGGAACAATACACAAATAACCCTACACTCCTTCCCTTCTTTGTGTTAGTGTGACTTTGTAAATGGTCCAATTCGGACCGAAACGTAGTCGTAAGCTCCTCTCTTCTATGTGCGGGTTATTTGGCCACCTAGCCTATATTCTGTCTGCGGTCTTCTTTTTCCTTGTGTGTGCATGTGTGTGTGTGTGTGTGTGTGTGTGTACTCACCTAGTTGTAGTTGCAGTGGTCGAGTCATAGCTCTTGGCCCGCCTCTTCACTAGCCGCTACTGGGTCACTCTCCCTACGCCCTGAGCTTTATCATACCTCTTCTTAAAGCCATGAATGGATCCTTCCTCCACTACATCGTTTCCCAAACTATTCCACTACCCGACCACTCTGTGACTGAAGAAATACTTCCTAACATCCCTGTGATTCATCTGAGTCTTCAACTTCCAACTGTGTCCCATTGTTGTTGTGTCCCATCTCTGGAACATTCTGTCTCTGTCCACCTTGTCAATTCCTCTCAGTATTTTATATGTCGTTATCATGTCCCCCCTATCTCTCCTGTCCTCCAGTGTTGTCAGGTCGATTTCCCTTAACCTCTCCTCGTAGGACATACCCCTTAGCTCCAGGACTAGTCTTGTTGCAAACCTTTGCACTTTCTCTAGTTTCTTTACGTGCTTGGCTAGGTGTGGGTTCCAAACTGGTGCTGCATACTCTAATATGGGCCTAACGTACACAGTGTACAGGGTCCTGAACGATTCCTTATTAAGATATCGGAATGCTGTTCTTAGGTTTGCTAGGCGCCCATATGCTGCAGCAGTTATTTGGTTGATGTGCGCCTCAGGAGATGTACCTGGTGTTATACTCACCCCAAGGTCTTTTACCTTGATTGAGGTTTGTAGTCTGTGTGTGTGTGTGTGTTTGAATTTGTGTGTGTGTATGTGTGTGCATGTGTGTGTGTGTGTATATGTGTGTGTGCATGTGTGTGTACTCACCTAATTGTGGTTTCACTGGTCGAGATTCAGCTCCTGGCCCCGCCTCTTCACTGATCGCTACTGGGTCCCTTCTCTTCCTGCTCCATGTGTTAGTGTGTGTGTGTGTGTGTGTGTGAGAGAGAGAGAGAGTGTGTGTATGTATATACCTAGTTACTCACCTAGTTGTGGTTGCAGGTGTCGAGTCATAGCTCCTGGCCCCACCTCTTCACTGGCCGCTACTGGGTCACGCTCCCTGCTCCATGAGCTTTATCATACCTCTCCTTAAAGCTATGTATGGAACCTGCCTCCACTACATCGCTTTCCAAGCTATTCCACTTCCCGACCACTCTATGACTGAAGAAATACTTCCTAACATCCCTGTGATTCATGTGTGAGTGTGTGTGTGTGTGTGTGTATGTGTGTGTACGTGTGTATGTGTATATGGGTGTGTGCATGTGTGTGTGTGTGCATGTGTGTGTATGTGCATGTGTGTGTATGTGTGTGTGTGTATGTTTGTGTGTGTATGTGTACTCATCTAGTTGTACTCACCTAGTAGTGGTTGCAGGGGTCTAATCATAGCTCCTGGCCCCGCCTCTTCACTGGCCGCTACTGGGTCACTCTCCTATGCCATGAGCTTTATCATACCTCTTTATAATACACATGTGTGTGAGTGTGTGTGTGTGTGTGCATGTGTGTGTGTGTGTGTGTGCGTGTGTGTATGTGTGTTTGTGTGTGTGCGCGCGAGAGAGAGAGAGAGAAGTCTTAACTTCCTTCTCACTAGCATTACTAGGCATACAATACAACTTTATTTCTTTTCTGCAGTATACAAAATGTAGTTTACCTGTAATAAAATATTGTTAAACACAAAAGAAAGCCACTAGCATGAGGTGCACCTAGCGAAACTTTGCCTACGTCGCTTGTGCTGTACCAACACGACGAAACTCTAGCAATATTTTCTACTGCAATGGCTCGTCAGAGAGGAAGGAAGTAGTATGAAAGATGGGAATAGGCTACAGCCCTTGGTGAAATAGGTATCCTTGAATGGGTACCTTCAGAACGCCTCTTCCGATAGGCTTAAAATTTTCAACTTTAGTGAATTGAAACTAAGGAAAGCTTTGTGCATGTAATGGCGTGTGCAGGTGACCCTTGGTCAATGACATGTAAACTATTCCTAGATATTTTCTGTGTGATAACTTGAGAAAGCCTCCTCTGAGCGTCTTAATACTTTCAACACTTGTGTATCTTATAACGAAGAAATGTTAGGAATGTTAGTGGAGGATATAGATGCCAATTCGACATTTTTATTTTTAAAATGATGAAGTCTTTTTACCCCCTGTGTTTCTGAACGACTTAAATATATCGAAGTTGATGTATCTTACTGCACATCTCTCACTTTTCTAATATATTAATGAACTGGAGGTATTTGGATACCAAATAATAGCTGTGGAATTTCTCTTCTATTTGGCTTCAAACTTTCCGTGATTGTGGGCGTTCCGAAAAGAATAGTTTGCATTGATTTTGGGCTTTGGCATTCTAATTTGACAATTTTACTAATAATTGCAAAATGCGTCTTGTAATCGGCTTCAAACTCGAAACAAAAATGTATCTTAATAAGATGCTGTATTAGATATCAGGTGTGTAGGTGTTAATTTGATCATGTCATTGAAGGAACGATGATGCTAGAGAGCCTGCTTTCAGTGGGATTAATTTTTAATGTGCTATCCAATCAGCTTTAAACCATTAACTCTGATCTATCTTACGTAGAGGATGCTTTGAGTTGTTCTTTGAGTTTGTAGGTATCAACCTGCATCATTTTATTTCAGCACCTCTGTCGTGGGATCGTAACCCAAAGAAATAAAGAAACTCTTAGTTTCTTGAAAACAAATATATTCCTTATAAACCTGAAATAGCTGAGGAAGAAAACCGAGAAATATAAACAACTCGCGGTTTTATAGTTTTTAATATCAAAATATCATATTTTGTATTACTGTATGCTAGAGCCGACACACACTCACCTACAGTGCTGTTTTCGTCCTCATTTATTTTGTATTGCTGTATGCCAGAGTCGACACATACACATCCACTCTGGTACAATGTTGTTTGCGTACTCATGTGTATTGTTTATCTCTGGTAAAGTATAACAAAGGAAAGCTTTGTGAAATAATTTTTATTTACAGGTATCAACTGGTCAGTTATATATAAATATGCCCGTTAACTGCCTCTGTTCTACTTCAAACTTCAACATTTGTGTGTCATATTTAGAAGAAAGCTGACACTGTAACTGAAGTGTGCAAGTAATTTTTTCAAAATGGAACACTCGTTTTTCCTGTACAGTAAATAAGCTTGCAAACGAACGATCTCGGTCTTTAATACCTAGCTAAAGTCTCTTATAAAAAGGATGACACTCTTTATTTTTAGTTTATGTGGGTGTAAATTTGACAGGTTACTAACATTTAAAAAACTTTGACTTGTTGCGTTCTGTGCGATAACTCGAGAATACTTCGTCAGCTCCTCTTCAGACTCTTAACGCTGTTGTGCTTTCCCTTAAAGAAATATTAGCACTGGTTTTGAATTTTGTATATTTTAATTTGCCACTGCCAAAGTGGTGACGAACTCTTCCGCTAGGCTTCAAACTTAAACGTATCACACTTACATATTTAAATATTTAACTGCATCACAAATTTACGCTTCACTATTTTTTTTGCATATATTAAAATAGACGGGGTGGGCTTGTTGTATACAAGGATGCATTTCACGGGAACTGCAGCACAGAAATACATCTAGTTTGGAGAACGTTTCACTCTGTGTACATCAATATTTTCGTTCAAATCAGACCAAAAAGTTTCTTCACCTCCAAAGAAAAAGTTTGCTTAGCAGCTTTCATCTTTGTATTCATATGACTGGAAGTCCCGACCACTGCGTGGAATAATGCTTGCAAAAATGTGCTTGCATTTTTTAAGTCTCTCAACATACATAAATCGTAAGTTGCTGTGCCGTGTACCAGGAATTGTCGAGATGGCCGTGAACATCGTCAGCATGGAGTGTCTCAGGGTTTGAGGTAAGCATTATGCAGCAGTTCATCCTGCCTCTTCAAACTTATGAGCAGCTCGTGGTCTAGTGAGTTTGGTCTCACAAACTTTAAGATCTCTGGCACAACCGCCCAGATTATGGCTTAGGTTCAGGTCTCGGATGCAGCGAGGAATAATGTTAATGTTTGGGAGAATGTGTGTTTATGTACATATTGTGTTTATATTATATATATATATATATATATATATATATATATATATATATATATATATATATATATATATATATATATATATTAAATTCCAAGCCCTTTCGTGATATTTCACATTATCAATAAACTGTAAAAATAAAAGATCAATAGGAAGTCATATAAGGACAGGACTACACCTCGATGTTACCTTACAACACCTGATCTTTTTATGATGATGTAGGTAGGTAGTCAGGATCTGTCAAACATACACACGCACACATAAATGAGAGTCCTTTATCCTAGAAGCACGTGGAGACCAATTTAAAAATATCTTCTATTATTGAAGACTTTAACAAGTAACATAAGAGAAATTCTTTCTTGAAGACTCCATCGTTGATATACCTTGGGAATTCACGTTACTGAGCACAATAACCCACGTCTGTTGATTCAACGAGTTGTACTGTGAACTTGCCAGTACGTGTTTTCTTGATCTCAACAACAACTTGTTGCATGGTATCCTCTGACAACTCAGAAATTCTCCGCTGAATAGCGCTGTTTGTCAGAGGAACAAATACTGTATTATTTGCAACACTATCTCTTGTCATACAACAATGTTTTAGCAACAGGGAAGAAACGATATATGGGTAATAAGGTACCTAAAAGCCGCACATGTGTCTTATCAATGAAAAATATACGAGATTAAAGCCTTCATACTTTATCAATTGTTTTTTTTTTTCTATTTTTCAGTTTGATAAGAGATATAAATGACAACGAGACCACATGTTTATTCCAGCAAACGAGTCATGCTAGATTATTATTATTATTATTATTATTATTATTATTATTATTATTATTATTATTATTATTATTATTATTATTATTATTATTATTATTATAGTATAATGAATATGTCAGTGCATGATTTTTCTATTTATGAAATAGCAGAAGTTTTTCCGGAAACTAATATAAAGTACAATTACTCTCCACAATATTGTTAAATATTTAGTGAAAATATTAATATCACTGACTTTTGCTAATGATGAAAATTTCATGATTTTTTTTCATGCTGTTGTGCATTTTTTCTTGCATACAGGAATATGAACTAATATATTATTTTTAATCCAAGAGAGAGAGAGTCAGTTGTGTAGTCGCACTGGACACTGTTGGAGCTTTCGACCGAGTATGGCACCAGGGACTCTTGGCAATTCTGCATGTACCTTCAAGGTAAATTTCTATGTGCAAGACATTATACTGGGGCAAGTGTTCCACAGGGAAGTGTACTTATGCCATTGTTATTGAATGTATATTTCAGTGACCTTCATCTCATCCCAGAATTCCATGCATATGCAGATAACTGTGCTCTGATATTTATTTATCCATGAGAGGAAATGCCTGCTGCTCTAAGCTACATCAATTACCAGCTATGAGCTATATCAGCCTGGGGTAACCGATGGCAGGTAACTTTTGTTACTGAGAAAATGCTTATGGTGATGGTCTCTAGGCACTATGATGGTAATGCCGGAGGAGTAGGATGTATGAATGGGAGAGTGTTGGTACCTGGGGACGAAGTTGATATCCTTGGGGGTGAAATTTGACTCCAAACTTACCATGAAGAACCACGTAATATATCTTACAAACAAAGCGGCCAGGAAGCTTACAGCACTTCGACGTACCTCGCATCTACTGGACAGTAGAACATAAGAATGGAGGAACACTGCAGAAGGCCTACTTTCCCATACAAGGCAAGTCCTTATCAAAAAGGCAGGTCCTTATCAACAAGGCAGGTCCTTATCAGTAGAAGTTGCAATATTTTGTACAAGGCACAAGTACGCTCACACCTTCGGTATGCTCCACTTTCTTGGATTGCCTGCGATATTGCCTGCGATGCCTCATCTCTCGCCTGGACCCAGCCTGGATATATCTGTCATTTCAGCAGAGCCTTCAACACCGGAGGGATGTGGGCAGCGTTGCTGTTATGTACAAGGCCAATACTGTCAAAGTACCAAACTTGGCTGAACTCCGAGGACAGTGAAAAGTGAGCTTCTACACAACAAGACGGGCAGCAAGCAGCAACTTCACTCTGACTGTACCCTTCTCCAGAACATTGCTACATCTGAGATTATTTATTCCTAGGATGACTCGAGTCTGGAACATGTTCATACTGCATAATCATATCAACGAAATAAAGTCAGGTGATCAAATGAAATTGCTGGCCAATAAATGGCTCCAACTTCATCCTGTTAGCTGTTTTTATATCTCTTAACAATAAAAAGGCTTTTAAATGAACTGATGTAGGTAACTGATCTTAGCTTGTAAATAAAGTTAGGAATCCTTTCCCTAACCTTGTTAAACCCCGTGTAAAAAAAATGTGTGTGTACTCACCTAGTTGTGGTTACAGGGGTCGATTCACAGCTTCTGGCCCCACTTCTTCACTGGCCTCTACTGGGCCACTCTTCCCGCTCCATGAGCTTTATCACACCTCTTCTTAGAGATATGTATGGATCCTGCCTCCACTACATCGCTTTCCAAACTATTCCACTTCCTGACTACTCTGTGACTGAAGAAATACTTCCTAACATCCCTGTGATTCATCGGAGTCTTCAACTTCCAACTGTGACCCCTTGTTGCTGTGTCCCATCTCTGGAACATTCTGTCTCTGTCCACCTTGTCGATTCCTCTCAGTATTTTATATGCCGTTATCATGTCCCCCCTATCTCTCCTGTCCTCCAGTGTCGTCAGGTCGATTTCCCTTAACATCTCCTCGTAGGACATACCCCTTAGCTCTGGGACTAGTCTTGTTGCAAACCTTTGCACTTTCTCTAGTGTGTGTGTGTGTGTACTCACCTAGTTGTACTCACCTAGTTGTGGTTGCAGGGGTCGAGTCATACCTCCTGGCCCCGCCTCTTCACTGGGCGCTACTGGGTCTTCCTGTGTGTGTGTGTGTGTGTTTGTGTGTGTGTGTGTGTGAGTGTGTGAGTGTATGACTGTATCAACATGCGTCAGTTTAGGAGAGTAGGTGCTCGTGAAATATAATCTTACATAAAACCTTATTCATGACGTTTACCGTATATATTCCGTCTCTGTTACATATCCAGGACAGACACAACGAAGCCTCGGTGATCTACACAGCTCTTGAAAAAAAAAAGATTACCATATAAATTATATTCCCATAAAAATAGGACAAAAGTATAAGTGTCTTTGGGAGCGTCATCCGTCAATATAACAATGTTGTCAAGACAAGTCACTCAGAATGATCATCTCCTTCTCAGGAAGCTTCTGTCATGGGTCAGATTAAATTAGGTGGCTATAAAAGCTAGTTTATTTTCCACCCCAGGTCCATTCTGTGGGTGGTATTAGTCCATTTGTTGTTCTCCCCATGTTCATCCTGAGGACGGTAGTGGATTGGTCATTGTACGCCTAAGATGCATCCTGTGGCTGGTAGCACAAAAGCACATGGATGCAAAGAGCATCCTAGGAACTAGGGTCCGTATATATTTAAAATTTACATTATATCTGTTACAAACCAAAGACACTTGCACAAAATGTTTGGCATTTTATTTTCAATAATATGATTGCTTGATACAGAACAGGTTATTGTAAGGTGTATATCTGTATTCCACAGCAGGTGGACAATTGTCGTATGCACCTGTACTGAGTTTCTGGCAATTAACGGGTGGGCGAATTTTATGTTACAGTAACACACACACACACACACACACACACACACACACAACACACACACATACAGGCTGAAGAAAGAAGGTGGGGAACTCACAAGAAACGATCACGAGGTATGTGAGGAGCTCAACACGAGATTTAAGGAGGTATTTACAGTGGAGGCAGGAAGAACTCTGGGAAGACAGTACAGAGTGGGACACCAACAAGGAATATACCAAATGTTGAATGACATACACACAACTGAGGAGGAGGTGAAGAAGTTGCTCAGTGACCTTGATACCTCAAAGGCGATGGGACGAGACAACATCTCCCCTTGGGTCCTTAGAGAGGGAGCAGAGATGCTGTGTGTGCCACTAACCACAATATTCAACACATCCCTTGAAACTGGGCAGCTACCTGAGGTATTGAAGAAGGCAAATGTAGTTCCCATTTTTAAGAAAGGAGACAGAAACGAAGCACTAAACTATAGACCAGTGTCACTTACGTGTATAGTGTGCAAAGTCATGGAGAAGATTATCAGGAGGAGAATGGTGGAGCACCTGGACCGGCACAAGATTATAAACGATAACCAGCACGGATTCATTGAAGGCAAATCCTGCGTCACAAACCTTCTGGAGTTCTATGACAAAGTAACAGAAGTATGACACGAGAGGGAGGGGTGGGTTGATTGCATTTTATTGGACTGCAGGAAGGTCTTCGACACAGTTCTTCATAAGAGATTAGTGCAGAAGTTAGAGGATCAGGCGTGTATAACTGGAAGGGCACTGCAATGGATCAGAAAATACCTGACAGGGAAGCAACAACTGGTCATGGTACACGATGAGGTATCACAGTGGGCGCCTGTGACGAGCGGGGTCCCACAGGGGTCAGTCCTAGGACCAGTGCTATTCTTGGTATATGTGAATGACATGACGGACGGGATAGAACTCAGAAGCGTCTATGTTCGCAGACGATGTAAAGTTAATGAGGAGAATTAAATCAGATGAGGATCAGACAGGACTTCAAAGAGACCTGGACATGCTGGACACCTGGTCCAGCAACTGGCTTCTCGAATTTAGCCCAGCCAAATGCAAAGTCATGAAGATCGGGGAAGGGCAAAGGAGACCGCAGACAGAGTATTGGCTAGGTGGCCAAAGACTGCAAACCTCGCTCAAGGAGAAAGATCTTGGGGTGAGTATAACACCAAGCACGTCTCCGGAAGTACACATCAACCAGATAACTGCTGCAGCATATGGACGACTGGCAAACCTGAGAATAGCGTTCCGATACCTTAGTAAGGAATCGTTCAAGACACTGTACACCGTGTACGTCAGGCCCATACTAGAGTATGCAGCGCCAGTTTGGAACCCGTACCTGGTCAAGCACGTCAAGAAATTAGAGAAAGTGCAAAGGTTTGCGACAAGGATAGTTCCAGAGCAAAGGGGAATGTCCTACGAAGAAAGGTTAAGGGAAATCGGCCTGACAACACTGGAGGACAGGAGGGTTAGGGAAGACATGATAACGACATGCAAAATACTGCGGGGAATAGACAAGGTGGATAGAGACAGGATGTTCCAGAGAGGGGACACAGAAGTAAGGGGTCACAATTGGAAGTTGAAGACTCAGATGAGTCAAGGGGATGTTAGGAAATATTTCCTCAGCCATAGAGTAGTCAGGAAGTGGAATAGTCTAGCAAGTGATGTAGTATAGGCAGAAACCATACACAGCTTTAAGACGAGGTATGATAAAGCTAATGGAGTAGGGAGAGAAGGGACCCAGTAGCGGTCAGTGAAGAGGCGGGGCCAGGAGCTGAGTCTCGACCCTTGCAACCTCAATTAGGTGAGTACACACACACACACACACACTCACACACACACACACACACACACACACACACACACACACACTCACACACACACACACACACACACACACACACTCCTCCTTAGCGACTCTCAGCAAAGTCTTGCTTCACCCTTGTAGTTATCAATGGAGGAGCCGCCGAGGATATCCAAGTTTCTAAAAGCCAAGGACGTCGATGCGACGCAGGAGACGTGGCACATGTCGGATGTGCAGCGGAAAGTGGAGTCTCAACAACAGAACTAGGTTAATCCGCAAACACAATTACGAATCCGGTTGATGTCTAGTCACCCGGACTCTAGAGAATAACGACCAACAGTCCTCTCCTTCTCCCTCCCCAGTAAGCAGATACACCATCCTTTAGGTTGAATCTCAACAATTTATCTGAGAGAAGTAATCAAATTAACATCTGTCAGGTCTCTGCCATACGCTCTCAGGCTGATGCCAGACTAGTTGAGCTTTGGAAGAAAGAAAAAGTCAACGATGTCTCATCATCCACTATGGCATGACACAACCTTTTCCTGTGTGACAGTGCCAGCCTGACCGTTACCCCAAGGTGCCACAAGTTCCTAGTACCATTTGTTATTAGGTCAATATATATCTGTATATATATATATATATATATATATATATATATATATATATATATATATATATATATATATATATATATATATATATATATTCATATATACAAATATACACATCACATAAGACGTGGAGTCTAGAAGGTTACTCCCAGACACCACCCAGGTTATCTATGGTCTTTTTTTCCCCTACAATTAATATCTATTTTCTCACTCATAGAATCCAATAATTTCCACGTAAGCCCCGGCCTCCCCTCCAGCACTAAATTACTGACAATTATCTTACAACTACTTCTAATCAGGCCGTGACAAACTGTCCCACGCCCACCCACCTACGCTTGTCTATCAACCCCCAACCCCCCACATACACTGGAGAGGGTTTCGGGGTCAATGCCCCCGCGGCCCGGTCTGTGCACAGAGGCAGCCATCATGCTTCAACCAAACCAGCTTGGCTTTGGGGTCTCTCAAGGAAGTGAAGCAGCGGTTCATGCAACAAGGGCGTATATCGACAACCTGCCTGAGGACAATGCAGTGGTTAAATTAGATTTCAAGAATGCATTTAATCTCCTGAAAAGGGACGTAGTATTAGCAGCTGTACAAGAACATTTTCCAGGTCTCTTCCCTTTTGTTTCAGCTGGATATAGCAAGGAATCAATGCTCCTGTTTGGAGAGCATGAAATCACATCATCAGAGGGTGTCCAGCAAGGGGACCCTCTCGCACCATTCTCTTCTGTATAGCAGTTAGGAAATCACAGTAAGACTGACCAGTGAGCTAAACATCTGGTTCCTGGATGATGGCACACTAGCAGGTACAAAGGAGTCCCTTGTAGATGATCTTGCACAGGTGATGACACGGGGACAGGAAATGGGTCTCATCCTGAATCCATCCAAATGTGAAATCATATCAGTCAATCAACAAGTGATAGATGTGGCTATCAAAACTACCAGGAGCAACAGTCATTGCCCCTACTAATAGTGTCTTGCTTGGAGCACCTCTGGGAAGAGATGCCATTGAC